>JAUDYJ010000014.1:4883472-4890972 GCA_030761175.1 Masticophis lateralis
CCTTCAGCCCAGCACAGCTAGTCCTCAAGCTTTCGTGGCTACTACCATCGCTCAAGACTTGCTCCACACTCACAAACAGGTAGAGAGCATTTTGGAGTTTTCTGAGTCATTATACGCTGAGCCCTATGTCTCCAGAATTTTCACTTCATCTTTAACCCACTAGTCCTTATGATCAAAGAGATAAGGTGGGAAAACGGAGGGATGGAGCAATGAAATTGCTCCTCAAATGGGGAGAGTCATTAACATCTCCTTACTTTATGGCCCCATCTAAAAGCTTCCTTCTTCAGAAATGCCCCACAGAGGTCCAGGCAAGTTCTTCCCAAGGCAGTGGTAAAAACCTTTTAAGCTAAATGGGTATACATTTGTAGCAATTGTTCCACAGAAGAAGAAAAGACCACTCTCATAGTTTAAATGATGCTTATGTCAAGGGACACGTCCTCGTAGAAGAGATTTCCCCCCCCCCCCCCCATTCCCACTTCTGGCTGTTTCCTACCTGGAAAGTATAATAATCCTTGAGGACCATTAAACTAAACGATTCCCTTCTGCATTGCTTAAAAAGTATCAGATTTATCGATCGGGCCTATTGATTAAACATTCCAGTCCCGTAAAAGGCACTCCCTCTCTCCTTCCCATTACAGTTGATTTGTGTCAGGAAACAACAGTTGCTAGAACAAGTAAAAGAAACAATGATAGTATGGGCAAAACATTTTTGGCTATATCATAGGTAAAGGTTCCCTTTGCTAGTCGTTCCCGACTCTAGGGGGCGGTGCTCATCTCCGTTTCAAAGCTGAACAGCCAGCGCTGTCCGAAGATGTCTCCGTGGTCATGTGGCCGGCATGACTCAATGCCAAAGGCGCATGGAATGCTGTTCCCTTCCCACCAAAGGTGGCTCCTATTTTTCTACTTGTATTTTTTTTTACGTGCTTTCGAACTGCTAGGTTATCAGAAGCTGGGACAAGTCATGGGAGCTCACCCCGTTACGCGGCGCTAGGGATTCGAACTGCTGAACTGCCAACCTTCTGATCGACAAGCTCAGCATCTTAGCCACTGAGCCACGTCCCCATGGAATTAGATAGATGGCAAAAACTTTGGGATAGAAATTACAAACTGACAATGCAAATAAGGAAAATCTTCATAAAATGTTTGATAGGTGGCACTTGCCAGCAGCAAGACTAGCCAAAATGTTTAAAAATATGTCCACCAAATGTTGGAAACGCAATCAGATTCCAGGTACTTATTATCACATGGGTTGGACATGTATGAAAGCAAGAAAATATTGTGGTTACAATATTGCAATTCAGGCACTTGACAACTGGTTTAGAAAGTCAGGTGGTTGTAGTTTGTGGGTTTTTTTCTTTTTTGCCAAGGTAGAGTTGGTTGTTCATCATTCTGCTTCCCATCTGGACTATCTCAAAGGGTTAACACATGTGATGTGTTTTCTTTTTTACTGGCCCATTTTCCACGAAAACTAGTGAGATGTCCAATTTATAAGTTGGTACTTATAAGTGAGGTACTAATGCTACTCTATAAAAGCCTTAGTGAGACCACACCTAGAATCCTGTATCCAGTTTTGGTCACCACACTATAAAAAAGACATTGAGACTCTAGAAAGAGTGCAGAGAAGAGCAACCAGGATGATGAGGGGACTGGAGGCTAAAACATAAGATGAACGGTTGCAGGAACTGGGCATGGCTAGTCCAGTGAAGAGAAGGACCAGGGGAGACAGGATAGCAATCTTCCAATATTTGAGGGGCTGCCACAGGGAGGAGGGATGTCAAACTATTTTCCATAGCACCTGAAGGCCAGAAAACGACTAATGGATGGAAACTGAACAAGGAGAGATTCAACCTGTAAATAAGGAGGAACTTTCTGACGGTGAGAACCATCAACCAATGGAATAGATGTTGCCTTCGGAAGTTGTGAGAGCTTCATCACTGGAGGCTTTCAAGAAGAGATTGGACTGTCATTTGTCAGAAATGGTGTAGGGTCTCCTGCTTGGGTGGGAAGTTGGACTAGGTGACCTCCAAGGTCCCTTCCAACTCTGTTAATCTGTTAATATCTCAGAAGGCATTTGACCTTGTTTTAACTATTTCCTTTTATTTTCTGCTAGGAGGCCATGGTGAGCTCCTGGATCCAATTCAGTGATGGTGCTGTGACCCCACTGGACATCTATGACCCCAGAGATTTCTCTCTCTCTGCTTCCTCACTTGATGAATCGGTTGTCTCAGCCCATCAGAGCTCTACTGTCAAATGGCCAGTGGTGGTAGCAGAAGGGGAAGGGGAAGGCCTGCTGGTCAAAGTAGATATGATGATCTCCGAATCTTGCCAGAAGTCCAAGCGGAAGAGTATCCTAGCAGTTGGCAATGGAAACATCAAAGTCAAGTTTGGCCAGAATGATGCCAACCCCCATGGTCTTGGGGATTACAGTGCCGAGGAAATTGAAAACCACGCCAGCGACCGGAGGCCGAAGGTGTTTGACCAAGAACACCATGGCCAGGAAGGACAATATTACAGAAGCTCTTCTGCTGAACGAGAAGAAGGCCCTGGAAGGAAGACGGGTGTGACAGCCAAGTCTACAACCAAAAACAAAGCCTTCAAAAGTATCCCTGAAGGAGATAAGCTATCAGATGAAGGTCTACTCCAGAACATTCCAATTGACTTCACCAACTTCCCAGCTCAGATCGATCTTCCCCAAAGCAATAATGGCATGGAGGACAGCGACCTGGTTGAGACACCTAGAGGTCTCAGTGACTTGGAGACGGGGATGTATGCCCTGTTAGGAGTCTTCTGCCTTGCCATTCTGGTCTTCCTAATCAATTGTGCCACCTTCACATTGAAGTACCGTCACAAGCAGCTTCCCATGGAAGGGCAGACTTCCATGAACCACTCTCATGACTGGGTTTGGCTTGGGAATGAAATGGAGCTGTTGGACAACCCAGCAGATGTCTCGTCTCCACCAGATGAGTGCACCACGATCATAGACCAAGGGATAGGCTTTGACGCGGGCAGTCAACTCCTCGTTGGCACACCAAAAAAACTCCCCAATCAAAACAGTCCCAAAATTCAATTGGGGGACAAGCAAATCAGGGACCTGAAGCAGGATCATCCTTTGCATTCGCCCGCCTCCAAGCGGAAACGGGTCAAATTTACCACATTCACCACCATCCCTCCAGATGACGGTTGTCCCACCGTCAATTCCATCCTCAATTGCAACGAAGATGACATTAAGTGGGTTTGCCAAGATATGGACCTGGGAGAATCGAAACAGATCAGGAACTACTTGGAGAAACTCAAAGACAAAATGTAGCATCACTGCTGGGTTTTAAGAGTTAACAGCCACACCTTGATGCCTTCAGATGCATTGAAATATGTGAATAAAGAAATATATGCATGAACTGGAGTGGGAACTGAGTAGATGATGTATAGGACCAATTTTGATAACCCAGCAGATACGTTCTTTGATAAACCCAGCTAGGTAGCAGTGTCTAATCAAGCTGGACTGATTGCAGAAAACAAATCAGAATTGGACCTGGTTAGTCTTTGGATAGAAGAACATCGTCAAGATGTTCTTGAGCAGTAGGCTCTACTGGGAAATAATAACCCAACCAGAAAGAGCAAATTATTTCCATACTGTTGCCAACGATATTACATGGATGTTTTCATAAAAGTTCATTCCATGTTTATTATTTGCTAAAGCATATTGGCTAATGTCTGTGGAGATTCTCAGTCATAGTCACGGTTGTCCCAAAGGTGCTTTTTCAAGAGGCAACTGGACTTTCTGGTTTTTCCTTGAAGACGTTTCGCTTCTCATCCAAGAAGCTTCTTCAAAGAAGCTTCTTCAAAGAAGCTCTGAAAGAAGCTGAAGAGGTTTCTTGGATGTCGATGATAAGTGATTCTCCCACATCCCATCCTCTTCAGGCCAACTGTTTCTAAGGTCAAATGGAAGTTCCCAAGCAATAGTTGGTGGATAGGTTTGGGCAGGATGTCATTATGAATCAGAAGGTTGCGTTTGGAGAGATCATCAACTGCAAAGTAACCAAAAGTATTCTTTTTTAGAGAGGAATCCAAGTGGATAGTGGAGATAAAAGGCCACACACTTTTTAGATGTCTTGTAAAAGGTTTGAAAAACCTTGAGATTTAAAGAGACCTTGAGGGAGTTATCATGGTTGACTAACCATTCCTTGAGCTGGAGAGAAATGGGGATGACATCTTGTACAAGAGAATGAAACTGGGCTCATTTTTTGGATTCAGCTGCATTATTATTATTTTTTTGAAGGTTCCCATCTGGAAATTTGGTTCTCCTTCTCATCCCTCTTTCTTTCCCCAACACAATCTTTCTGCAAGTCATTTGAGGGCAGGTGAGATTTATTTTACAGGTATTCCAATCCCAAATTTTCCCTTTGGTCCAAAACTAACATCCATTGAAAGGGTCTTGCCACACCTGGAGAAGACAGCTTTGGAAAAGGAAGTCCTAGACATGTCCATGAGTTTCTCCTGATTTTAATCAATGACAAAAGCAACACCTCTGCATTGCCATAGAAGTTTCACTCCCCCTTCTGTGTGATGTCACAATGCACATAGAAAAGAGGTAGGGCACCACAACATTGCTTTCTTCAACCTAACTAACTACCAATGGGTAGATAGAACATCCAACTCTGGTTGGTTCAGCCTTGTAGGGACTAAGCACCATTCGACATTGAGTGATGTCTAATCTACATCCATGTCTATCTTTGAAAGTTGGGTTTTTTAAATCTTTCACTACCTTGAAGGTGACCCAATGGTCTGTTTGAGAGGGCAGAGCTGATCTGGAAATCAGAAGGCCTTCATCTCCTGCCTAGAAGACCAATCATCTTAAAATTATAATAGATTAACAGAGTTGGAAGGTAATCTAGTCCAACCCCCTTGTAGGTCATCTAGTCCAACCCCCCACCCAAGCAGAAGACCCTACACCATTCCTGACAGATGGTCATCCAGTCTCTCCTTGAAAGCCTCCAGTGAGGAAGCTCCCACAACTTCTGAAGGCAACTTCTGTTTCACTGGTTGATTGTTCTCACTGTCAGAAAGTTCCTCCTCATTTCTAGGTTGAATCTCTCCTTGTTCAGTTTCCATCCATTGTTCCTTGTCTGGCCTTCGGGTGCTTTGGAAGATAGCTTGACCCCCTCCTCTCTGTGGCAGCCCCTCCAATATTGGTCCATTCTAAGTGGAGCAGAAATTAGTTCATTCTAAATGGAGCAAAAACCCCAGTATTCCAGTTTTTCATTCTGGTTCTCCTTCCCTCGAAAGAAAAGTCAGTCCTAGTTCAACAGACCTGGTTGGCTGGACTCACACAAACCCAACAAACCAGAGCTGATCAAATCAGTGTGACTGCCATTTCCTTGGTTCAACTTGGCTGGTGTTAACCCTGATTACCTGCCTCTGGGTGTAGCCCAGCATATTAACTCGGCCCAGATGTGTTCATTTACAACTGGCAATGTTGTATGAATTCAGAAAATCAGTTCATTCGGTTAAACCTGTTGTGCGAATGAAGCTTCTGAAAGCTTTCCAACCTGCTTGCGAAGTGGGGAACACGCTCTGTCAATCATCGCTAGGGATACTTAAATGCTTCGTGTTTTATTTGTGCCCTGTTTGTGTTTGGGCTTTCTCCCGCCCAAAACACCTGTCTATTTTTTAATTCTTTCTTTGGGATGGCCTCCATCCATGGAACTTGACACCTTGTAATGTAGACCAACCTTTTTATTACTATTATTATTATTATTATTTTAACAAGACTGGCCTGGAATTCAATGTAAACTGAATGAATGTAATTATTTATTTCTACGTGTCCACAGTTGTCATTAAAACGTGTCCATGGCTTGGTTAAAAGTAAATTTGTTTGGAGGAAGGTCCATAAAGGGTACAAATCAGGAGCCTCAGATAGCTCAACCGGCTGAATAGCCTGTTATTAACATCCAGCTGTCTGTAATTACACCAGTTCGAGGCTCAAGGTTGACTCAGCCTTCCATCCTTTCTAAGGTAGGTAAATTGAGGACCAGTTTGTGGGGGCAATAAGCTGACTTTGTATAAAAAATATACAAAAGTATGAAGGCTATTGCTTAACGCCTTGTAAGCCGCCTTGAGTCTCCAGAGAAGGGTGGCATATAAATCTAATTTTTAAAAAAATCAAATCTATGTTCTTCTCCCAAGATGAATGCCGCTCCTAAGGTGGCGCTTAAAGGTAAAGGTTACAACAGATTCATTTAGTGACCGTTTGAAGTTACAATGGCACTGAAAAATGTGACTGAGGACTGTTGGAAGAAATGTCCATCTGAGTTCAGTTCCAAGTGGGGAAAAAGACACTGGAAACATGGAGACTGCTTGAAAAGATGGTTTAGAAGCCTGACCAGGTGGCTCAATGGCTAAGACACTTGTCGATCAGAAAGTTCGGCAGTTCGGTGGGTCGAATCCCTAGTACAGGACTCCTGTGTGAGCAGGGGGTTGGACTAGATGACCTCCAAGGTCCCTTCCAACTCTGTTACTGTTAATGGTGGACAAGACTCCATGGTTTTGAGGTCCTGGGTGAAAAAGCAAATGGGAGAGAGAGAGAGAGAGAATGAATGAGAGAGAGAATGAGAGAGAGGAGAGGGAGATTTATACCCTCTGTTGGGCTTTGAATTTGAACTTGTATTCTGATTGGTTGTCAGACTCCCATGGGGGCCATGCAGGGGTAACTTTGAAGGTTGTCTTTTGAGTCCCAGGCTTGGTTGAGCCTTGCTGGGTGATGCAATCTCCCCAGGTGCCATGTGGGGAGTTCTGTTGCTAGATGGGTAGAGGGCTAATCGTACCTTTGTTGGATCTTGGGTGAGGACACTTGCTTATGAATAGACCTAGCTATCTCTTTCTGCCTTAAGTGCTGGCATCTGCTGTGGGCTATTGAGGAGGGTGGGGGCTATGAAGAGTGAGTCTGCTTCCTGCCTTAAAAAACATGTTTCTCCATTTCTCATCCAGGGAGGTATACTATTCTGCCTTTTTAAATATTTCCTAAAATATTTCATTCTTCTAGGAGAGGGATGGGTGCTAACTTCCTACAGAACCGTTTTTCACAGTTACGACCTTTGTAAGATTCCCTTGATCATGTGATCAAAATTCAGATGCTTGGTAACTGGTTCGTATTTATGACCGTTGCTATGTCCCATGGTCAGGCGATCCCCCCTTTTGCGACCTTCTGACCGGCAAAGTCAACGGGGAAGCCCGATTCACTTAACAACCGGGTGAACAATTTATCAACGGCAGTGATTCGCTTAACAACTCTGGCAAGAAAGGTCATAAAGTGGGGCGAAACTCCCTTAACAACAGACGTTTGGGGCTCAATGGTGGTCATAAGTCAAGGACTCCCTGTACACGCCATGCTGGTGGTTAGGAATAGGTTCGTTGAGATCAATTGGCTGGTTGGTTAGGTTAGAATAGAAGAGAGTTGGAAGGGACCTTGGAGGTCTTCTAGTCCAGCCCCCTGCTCAAACAGGA
>JAUDYJ010000014.1:5493472-5707534 GCA_030761175.1 Masticophis lateralis
ACACAAGGAATTTGTCTCTGGTGCATATGCTCTCAGTGTACATAAAAAAAAAACATTCAAGAATCATACGATACAACAGTGATAGTCATAGGATATTAAATAAGCAATCAAATCATACTAGGAAACTAAATAAAACAATATACACCGTAAAGATATGGTGTGTGTATGTATATGTATATATGTGTGTGTGTGTGTATATATATATATATACACATATAAAGATACATATGTATATACACACGTATAGCCAACCCACCATCCAATCAGAACCTCTACCCAGTCAGAACAGAGCCAAGCTCCCACCCAATCAGTTCACACCCCCACTAACAGTTAAAAGGAAGAAACAGCTACGATCACACATTGCTCCTAGAAGCACGAAGCTGAAAACACCAGCCTGAAGATGACGAATGAGACTTCGTCGCCAAGACACTTCCAATTTTACGCAGGAGAAAACTCGAATAACCAAAGACCTACATATATGTGTGTATATACACACATATGTATATACACGTGTATGTATATAAATGTGTGTGTACAAATATATATATGTACATGTGTATGTGTTTGTATATAAATGTATATCAATATGTGTATGTGTATATATGTATATGTGTGTGTATATACACATATAAAGATACATATGTATATACATCCATCCATCCATCCATGCCATATATTACATATATGTGTTTATGTATATAAAAATGTGTGTGTATATATGTATGTATATATGTGTATGTATATTTATATGTATATCCCTTTATTTCTTTATCAGCAAATATAAATTTGGTATAAAATTTATGGTTTGTCGTGAATGGATAGATGTTTCTCCTTTTTGCTGTTCTGATTTGCTTTTCCTTTTCTCTCTTTTTTAGGTAGGTGACATGACTAGAAGTTAGGTAGGATAGAAAGAAAACGTTTTTTAATAAAGGGTGACATGATTAAAAGTTAGAATAAGAGAAAGAAATAAGAGAAGGGGGAATATTAGTGTATACACTTTTATATAATAAAATAAAAGCAATAACGAAAAAACACAGGAATAATTGAATAATGACAGACTGCAACTTAATATAAATGTGTATTATTAATAGAAATATGGAAGGTGATTGAATGTAATAACTCTGATTAATTCTACTAGTTTTATTTGTATTAGAATGTATGGTGCCCAGGTGCCACACTGTTCACACATTGATACGTTTGTTAAAAAATAAAAAAAATAAAAAATCTGGGAAAAAAAAAGAAAAAAGAAAACTCATTTAACCCTCAGGTTTTCACTTTGGATCGATATTATTCAGAGACATATCTTAATCGTTGAAGGATAAGAGTTTGACCTTTCCCTTGATTTTGATAGATTTGTATTTACGGGCTTCATTAAGTGATAATGAAGAAGCAAATGTTGGGAGAAATTAAAAGGTTAAGGAAGAGAGAGATCAGAAAATATTTTGTCTCGTTTCACAGGGAAAGCCATCACGGCCCAAATCTTTACCGTTACTCAAAGTTAAGATAACAGTTTTTGGTTTTGGTTTTTTGTACAAATTTCATCCGCTGGAAATGCAGTTGTTCGTTCTAGAAGGTCAATTTTGGCAAAGAAAAACCTCCGTTATGTTCATGAGAAACTTCTTCAGCTAGATGATACAGGTAGTATGCATGAATGCATGTATGAGTTGCATTGCCATAGCACTTTTAATCATAGCAGTGGTGGGTTTCAAAAATTTTTTACTACCGGTTCTGTGGGTGTGGCTTGGTGGGCGTGGCAGTGGAAAGATACTGTAAAATCTCCATTCCCATCCCACTCCAGGGGAAGGATACTGTAAAATCCCCATTTCTTCCCAATCAGCTGGGACTTGGAAGGCAGAGAATAGATAGAATTTTTACTACCGGTTTTCCGAACTACTCAAAATTTCTGCTACTGGTTCTCCAGAACTGGTCAGAACCTGCTGAAACCCACTTCTGATACCCAGAATTGAGGACTTCAATGTCCCCCCAATTAGCACCAGTTCCTTCTATGCTAATCCCAAACCTTTCCCGTTCCTCCAAAAGCCCCTTTTTTCCTCCCCCTCAAAATCCTGGCTTGTCAGTGGAGGCAAACTGATCTTTGAAAACTATTCCCAGCGAACGAAACCCACCCCCAGCCCAAACCAGACCCGGACGTTGTCTTGCGGCTGTCTGAAGCGGCAATTCTGCTCACCCTGTTGCTTTCGGCTGCCACCCGCTGAGCCGCCTCTCGTGCCATGGCCTTGGCGACCGTGTTAGGGACAGGGGTGCCCTGCGGCTGCGGGAGGATCCGGTTGGGAGACGGCGACCGCCGTCCATGAAGCGGGCTGTGGAAGTTGGGAGGTTCCAGAGTGTGTCCGTGGATGGGAGAGTTCGCGTGGGTCTGTTCCCAGGAGTCGTCCCTTTTCCCGTGGGGACACAAATGTTCCTCTTTGGTATCTGGGACACTGGCACTTAATAATGGCTTAGATTTGGAAGCTGGCGGAGGGTGGGGAGGCACCAGTAAGTCAGGTGGGATGGGAGTGCTCAACGAGTCCATGGACTCCCCTTGCGCAGACTGTGTCCGGACAAGGACTTCTCTGGCATCCAGGCTCTGGATTTTGGCTAACGCCACGGTGCTGTTCTCTGCGGTTGGAAACATCACTTCAGCCACCTGAATGCAGGAATACAGATGCAAATACGTCAGGGACAATCAAGGAGAATGTTTGTAGCTCGGGGTCAAAATGAGCTTGGTCCTTGGGCCTCTCTGAGTTTGGGGGTTTTCTTTTACAGACATTTTATGACCCAAGTAGGTAATAGCATCAGTGCTAGAAGGGAGGAGGAGGAGGAGGAGGAGGAGGAGGAGGACCAGCACCTCCGCAGCCCATTTTTGTTCCCAGGAGGCTGCAGGGAGGCCTACTAAGCCCAAAAGGGGGCGTGTGGGGTGTTCACGTGCACATTGCATTATCGGTGAGGGTACAGGTGCGCTTTTGGCACACAACAACAAAAAGCTTAGCCATCACTGAGCTAAGCAGTGAACATGAGAGACAGAGCTCAGGCAATAAACAACCTCAATGAACAAGCTCAGGCAATGAACAACCTCCTCCTGATCCTGGAGCATGGAGAGTGGAGAGAAGGCGAGAACAGCGTAGACTGACTGTCTACTTGGGAGGAGAGCACCCCACCCCTCTTCACAAGGCACACCTGGGGCCTGAGAGGTGTCTTTAGGAGACACTGTGGGGAGGGTCATTTGTCGGAAACAAACACTGAATTCATGGAGTATTGAGTGCCATTACCGACATTTGAACTTTCTTGGATTCCTTGCATTCTTTCTGGATTTCTAGATTACTTGCCTTGCCCTTTCGCTTCCTGGACTCCTTGATATGCCCTGCTCAGGGGTGGGTTTCAAAACTTGTTGCTACTGCTTCGCTCATGGGTGCGCGCTCGCTCACACGCATGTGCACCGCTTTTGCAGATGCGCAGAAGTGTCTGAGCAGATGGGCGGAGCCTCCTGCTGCCGCTACCAGTTCGCCTGATCTGGGGCGAACCTGTAGCAACCCACCACTGGCCCTGCTGGATTTCTTTGCAGCCGTGGTGCTCGCAGCATTGTGCTGGACTACTTGCAGCCAGAGGCTGCTGGAGGTCTGGGTGTGTGTTTGCCATCACTTTGTTCTGGGACTTGCCAGAAACATGGGAGCATTTGGGGATATTTGGAGCAATAAAGGAGCAGTTCGAACTGCCAGCTGCCTGTATTGACTCAGTGAAGTGTCCAAGTTCATCACATGGGGATCCCAATGGGTCACTTGTTTGATATATAGACCAAGGTACTTTACAAAGGTAAGTGCTCCTAGTGTAGTGGCCTAGAAGTGGAGCTCTTGCCTCACAATCAGGAGGTTGTGAGTTCAATCCTAGGCAGATGTAGGGTCAGGGGGTTGAACTAGATGTATAAGGTCCCTTCTAACTCAGTTAATTAATTAATTAATTTTATTTGGCTTATATGCCGCCCTATCTCCCAATGGACTCAGGGCGGCTCACAATAATAAAATGCACAAGCCACAATAAAAGTTAAAATCTAAAAACCTAATACAATTTAAAATTTAACCCTAAAACCCCCTAATTTGGTCTATTTTTATGATGATGCTGAACATCCATCCCTTTAGCAAATTTGGCTGTCGTCCTTAGATTATTATTTTTTTTAAAAAAAAAACCAACAGTGTAAGGTTTCTCTAACTACAGACCTACCCTTTGACTTTTTGCATAAATACCATAGCCAGTCACATTGGCTCCGTTGGAGGTCCCCGTGGCGGAGAGGACGGGTGGCTTCCAAGAAACCAGGATTATTCCAGGAGTTGGACCAGCTTGAATTCGAACGTCTTGAGGGGGAGCTGGCGGACCTGGAATTGAAAAAGAAATATCTTTTTTTAAAAAAAATGTTTTATTAATACATTTTTCTTAATAAACATAAAAAACTCAATAGAAATATCTTCTTGTTTTTTTCTTCCTCTTGCTAACAAGTCAAATTCTTGGTGGTACATCTGAATCTACTAGGTCTTTACCATGAGCTTACAGTATATCACTTCCTCTTCTAAATGCCTGGATTGATGGAAATCCTCTAACATCTTACGGTCTCCTCCAGTGGTGGGATTCAAATTTTTTTACTACTTGTTCTGTGGGCATGGTTTGATGGGCGTGGCAGGGGAAGGATGCTGCAAAATCCCCGTTCCCATACCGCCGGTTCTCTAAACTATTCACAATTTGCCGGTTCTCTAAACTATTCACAATTTCCGCTACCGGTTCTCCAGAACTGGTCAGAACCTGCTGAATACAACCTCTGGTACCTCCTCCACCTGCTCCTCTCCTCCTCCTTCTGCTCTCCTCCTGCTCCTCTCCTCCTCCTTATCTTGCTCCTCTCTGACTCCCCTCCTCCTGCTCCCCTCCTGCTTCTCTCTTCATCCTCCTGCTCCCCTTTTCCTTCTCTTCCTCCTTCTGCTCTCCTCCTGCCCCTGCTCCCCTCCTCCTCCTCCTCCTCCTCCTCTTCCCTGACAAACCAAACACCTGATGGTACAAATGCATCTATTAAGTCTTTACCTTGACCTCACTGCTTCTTCTCCTAAACCTTTGGATTCATCCCTGCATTCTACCAACTCTAATAAAGGCAAAGGTAAAGGTTCCCCTCGCACCTATGTGCTAGTCATTCCCGACTCTAGGGGGTGGTGCTCATCTCCGTTTCAAAGCCGAAACGCCAGCACTGTATGAAGTCGTCTCCGTTGTCACGTGGCCGGCATGACTCAACGCCAATGGCACACAAAACGCTGTTCCCTTCCCACCAAAAGTGGTCCCTATTTTTCTACTTGCATTTTTTTAATGTGCTTTCGAAGTGCTAGGTTGGCAAAAGCTGGGACAAGTCATGGGAGCTCCCCCCGTTACGTGGCGCTAGAGATTCGAACCGCTGAACTGGCGACCTTCGGATTGACAAGCTGAGCGTCTTAGCCACTGAGCCACCGTGTCCCTGAAACCAACTCTAATACACCATTGTAAAAACTACACCACACTGACCCCATAATATCTTGGACCAATCAGCTAACAGCCTTCAGACAAACCACTAAAACCACTGAAACCTCTAAACCAGCCCGATGTGTGATGAGATTTTTCCCTCCCATCCCCTGAACAGACAAAGCTCTGTTTAAAGTTAAATAATTGTGGGATGGCCTTCCCCAGAGAGCTCCTGCATCACAAATACATTATCCGTTCCCTTAGTAGACCTGATCTACTGTGAAGGATCCTAGTCCTTCGGAAATATTTTTGAAAAGCTTGAATTGTGAGCGCTCCTTTGCTCCTTAAATACCCCACCCCCTCTGGTCCGGAAATAGAAGTGCACTAGATGGAAGGATCTCCTAAAAATAACTACGCAACTATTAAGGAGATGTATATTTCATGAGTTCTCTCAAGGTTTGGCAACCTCGTGGCTGAACGGAGCAAGCAGTGAGAACTTTCATAGAGGAGAACATCCCAGCTCAGGGGTGAAATGCTCCCGGTTTGGACCGGATCGCCCGATCTGGTAATGATGGCGGCGGGTGGTTCGGAGAGCCGGTAGCAAAAATCCCTGCCACACCCCCCCATGCCCAGCTGAGCCACGCAATCATCAGAAGCCTTTTTTTTTTTTTAGTTTTAAAAGCATTTTTTCTACAACCTCTTCGGCCGAAAAAATGCTTTTAAAAGTAAAAAAAAAAAACCATCTCTGATAATCACGTAGCTCAGCTGGGATCGTCAGAGGCTTTTAAAAGCATTTTTTACAACCTCTTCGACCGATTGGTTGTTTCCCTTGCAGGCGTTTCATTACCCAACTAGGTAATATCATCATCATCGGAGGAGGAGGAGGAGGAGGAGAACCACTGTGGGGTCTTTGTGAGACTCAAGGCCTACCTGCTGGTCTTTGGTGGTGCTCTCTGAGGTTGGTAGCTTTCTTGCAGATGTTTCATTACCCAACTAGGTAATATCATCAGTGCTAGAAGGGAGGAGGAGGAGGAGGAGGAGGAGGGGTCTTTGTGAGACTCAAAGCCTACCTGCTGGCAAGGTGGCAAATTCTATGAAAGCTTCCTTTTTCTCGCGTTGCTCCAAAGGCAGTTGCCAGGGCATCTGATGGGGCTTGGCCAAAACTTTAACTTTGTAGGCCATGTTGGGTTTCAAGTTAAAAAACTGATACTTGTAGGTGGCAGCCCGGACAATGTCGAATTCCTCTTCGTTGAGGAAGATGACGTGACTGTAGTTGCTGTTGGTGGGGAGCCAGCTGATCTCTGCCGAAATCTGGGTGATACTGTCGACCTTAAGGTGCGAAGGTGCCACGATGACATCTTTCCCGACCAACAAGGTGCACTGCAGTTCGTCGGAATTCCCCCGGCTGGTGACGCTTTGAACGGATATCCGATAAGTGCAAGTAGCGATGTTCAATTTTTCTATGAGAGCTTTTGTTTTGCTCCCCAAGGGGACATTCATGCGTACTTCCTTGTCTACCAAGACGTTGTAACTATGGATAGTTCCCCATCCAGGTGGCACGACTGGAGATTCCCAGCCCACAATGACACTTTTGGCTAATTGTTTGATAAGGGTTATTTTTCTAGGGTAAGGCACAATGTTTTCTCCAATTTCGTCAATGTTCACATCCAGAGTTCCTGCACCATTGTTGAGGACGCCGGTGTTTAACTGGACCGGTAAACTGGTATCCTGGAGACCTTCTCCTTCGACCAGGTGACTACTGTGATTGAGGACATTCTGTTCTGGCTCGCCACCCAACCCGCTGGATAAACGAGACTCATCCTGCACAAAATCCACAAAGTTGGATGGAACCAGGCCTCTCTGTCCATCTAGAAGTTCACCTTGGGGGAGGAAAGAAATATGAAAAAAGGAAGACACATACCAGTCGTGTTCCCAGGACATGTCCATCCCCTCTCCCAGTTAAGAGTCATCTACTAATTGTTTGATAAGGGTAATTTTGTGAGCCGCAGTAGTGCAGTGGTTAAGAGTGCAGTACTGCAGGCTACTTCTGCCGACTGCCAGCTGCCTGCAGTTCAAATCTCACCAGGCTCAAGGCTGACTCTGCCTTCCATTCTTCCGAGGTGGGCCACTTAGAGAGGGGCTGTAAAAGCACTGTGAAGCAGTCTATGTCTAAGGGCTATTGTTTCTCCTTTTCTCCTTCCTTCCTTCCTTCCTTCCTTCCTTCCTTCTTCCCTCCCTCCCTCCCTCCCTTCCCTCCCTCCCTCCCTCCCTCCCTCCCTCCCTCCCTCCCTCCCTCCCTTCTATGGTATGCAGTGGTTAGAATGCAGCATTGCAGGCTAATTCTGCCAACAGCCAGGAATTCGATCCTGACTGGCTCAAGGTTGAATCAGCCTTCCATCCTTCCGAGGTGGGTGAAATGAGGACCCAGATTGTTGAGGGCAAGAGGCTGACTCTGTAAAACTGAGTATAGATGGCTGTAAAGCACTGTGAAGCAGTATATAAGTCTAAGTGCTATTGCTCTTCCTTTTCTCTCTCTCTCCTTCCTTCCTTCCTTCCTTCCTTCCTTCCTTCCTTCCTTCCACCCATCCATCCATCCATCCATCCATCCATCCATGGTGGTTTGAAGGCAGCACTGCAGGCTAATTCTGCCGGCTGCCAGGAGTTCAATCCTGACCAACTCAAGGTTGACTCAGCCTTCCATCCTTCCGAGGTGGGTAAAATGAGGATCCAATAGGCTGACTCTGAAAACCGCTTAGAGAGGGGCTGTAAAGCACTGTAAAGCAGTATATAAGTCTACATGCTATTGCTACTGCAGGGTTCTCCAACGTTGGCAACTTTAAGAGCTTCAATGAAATCTTGAGAGAGTATTAGTTACTTAAAGCAGGGGCCTCCAACCTTGGCAACTTTAAGACTTGTGGACTTCAACTCCCAGAGTTCCTCAGCCAGCTTTGCTTAGTCTTAAAGTTGTCAAGGTTGAAGATCTCTGACTTAAAGTGTTGCTAGTGATAGAAATCAGGGGTGCTTCTTATCAAAATATTAGGGTAGAACCTAGTATCATTGGGCTGGAAGGGATCTTGGAAATCTTCTAAATCCAATCCCTGATCAAGGCAGGAACCTTAGACCTTCCCTGTCAAAGGATTGCCAAAGGATTGTCCAGTCTATTTTTGAAAACTTCCAGCGATGGAGTGCCCATAACTCCAGAAGGCAAGCTATTCCATGGATTAATTGTTCTTAAATGTCTGAAAACTTCTCCTTACTTCTAGTTTGGTTCTCTCTTTCATGG
The DNA here is from genome assembly GCA_030761175.1 of Masticophis lateralis. Taxonomy (NCBI): domain Eukaryota; kingdom Metazoa; phylum Chordata; class Lepidosauria; order Squamata; family Colubridae; genus Masticophis; species Masticophis lateralis. Next base: position 5,502,222 of record JAUDYJ010000014.1, read on the forward strand.
GTCTTCAACTTCTAGCCCTGCCCTCTGGTGCCCTACAGAATAAATGAACCCCCTCTTCTCTGTGAGAACCCCTCAAGTACTGGAAGACTGCTGTCAGGTCTCTCTCTCTCTCTCTCACACACACACACACGTCCCAGTCCTTCTCTTTTTAGATTTGAGATAGACTCAACCGTTCATTGCATAAACTATATCACGTGCTTAAGATGAACGGCCACCAAGCTTCTATGTATCTCAAGGGCGATGCTATGTCAATAAAAGAAAAAATATTTATATATTTATATTTATATTTATATTTATATTTATATTTATATTTATATTTATATTTATATTTATATTTATATTTATATTTATATTTATATTTATATTCCGCCCTTCTCTCTGGGGACTCAGGGTGGTGTACAGCCAAATAAAAACATAGAGCTCAAACATTAAAATACGATTAAAAAGATATATGTAAATTTGGCCCCATAATTAAAAAAAAAACAGTAACAAACCAGTTAAAACATTTCAAAGTGTTAAGCCAGCCGGCTTGCTGAAAAAAGAAAGTTTTAAGGGCACGGCGGAAGGTACCGAGGTCTTGGATTCTCCTTATCTCTGGGGGCAGTTGGTTCCAGAGGGTAGGTGCCCCCACAGAGAAGGCCCTCCCCCTGGAGGGTCATCAGCCTACATTGTTTGGCTGATGGCACCCCGAGGAGGCCCTCTCTGTGGGAGCATACGGGTCGGTGGGAGGTCATTGGTAGCAGCAGGCGGTCTCAAAAATAACTAGGTCCTATGCCATGGAGCGCTTTAAAGGTGATAACCAACACCTTGAAGGGCACCCGGAAGACCACTGGGAGCCAGTGCAGCTCACGCAGAAGGGGTGTTGTATGGGAGCGCCAAGCAGTTCCCGTAACTACCTGCGCGGCCGCATTCTGGACCAGTTGGAGCTTCCGGGTGCCCCTCAAGGGGAGCCCCATGTAGAGAGCATTGCAGTAGTCCAGGTGCGAGGTGATTTAAATCAAGGGACTGCTAGGGCTCCCCCCATCTCCCACAAACCTTCAAAAAAGCCATCTTCATCCATATCTCCGTAGACATAGAGATATTTTCCAGCGGTGAGAGGAAGTTCTGCCTCGGGGTTTTCATTTGGCCCGTCAAATGGATTGTAACTGAAGGAAAACACAAGATTGTGATTCGTCTTCAGAATCTTTCATAAGGTGGTACAGACAGTGGTGAGATTCAGGCGGTTCGGGTCAGTTCGGGCGAACCGGTAGTTAAATTGCCCCACCCCTCCCTTCCCCTCCCTTTCCCTTCCAGGACTCCCCATGCTCCCCATTTTGGCTCCCAGATAAGTCCAGGGAGGCCTACTAGGCCCAAAATGGGGTGCACGTGGTGGTGGTGGTGGGGAGGCAGGGCTTGTTAAATTTGTTGAATCCCACCACTGGGTAAAGACAGAAATTTCTCCTGTCCAGTCATGTCAGGGGGCAGTGCTCAGCTCTGTTTCCTGGCCAGGGGAGCCAGCGTTATCTGAAGATAATTTCCATGGTCATGTGGCCAACATGACTACACAACAAAGGCACACAGAACACTGTTACCTCCCCACCGAAGTGATACCTTCTTTATCTACTTGCATTTGCATGCTCTTGAACTGCTAGGTGGGCAGGAGCTGGGGCAAGTAATGGGAGCTCGCCCCATCGTGCAGAGCTTGAGTCTCGAACTGGTCTGTCAGCTGACAAGCTCAGCGTCAATTATAAAACTTTGGCAGCTACGTGCCTCTCCGTTTCAACTTGCCAGTAGAGTAAGAGGGGGAGGCATTGCTTTAGAATGGGTTGGATGGAGAAACAAAACCTCCACGATGCCACTGAAGACTGTGAGAGCCTGAAACCTTTTCAAGGACATCGTAGAAGGTGTGGAGTTGAAGCAGACGGTTCCCATAAGAAAATGAACTTGCTTACTTGGATACGTGAGAGGCTGTGGAAAATTATTGTTTAGATCTATGAAGTGATGTCTGGGAACCTCAGAGTTAGTTTTGCTTCGACATTACCATGCAATGTATTCAATAAACAGTTAAGATTTTGGAAATGGAATGAACCTTTATTTGGATTCTGGATGTAGACAGTCAGTGTCTTTAATCACTGAGTCATCGCACCCAGAGATGGGCTTCAAAAATTTTAGCAAGGAGTTCTCTGCCTGGTTGCTGGGTGGTCATGGTGGGCGTGGCCTAGTCGGCCTCCTGTTCCATGGTGGGGGAGGCATTTTTGCCCTCCCCAGGCTCCGGAGGCTTTCCTCGAGCCTCCAGGAGGACAAAACGGGCCTCCCCAGGCTTTAGAGGCCCTCTGGAGGCCAGAAATGGGCCTGAACTTCCAATAGGCCAGTTTTTCACTGTCTCTGAGCTTCCATACGTGCTCTGCACTTACCTGCATCCAAAATGGGCCACGTGGGGACTCCTGCGAGGGGAGGGGTGGACGGGGCCAGCCAGGAGTGGGATTTGGGGGTTCTCCAAACTGCACAGAATCTTAGCTAGAGGCTCTCCTGAACCCCTCAAACCCCCAGCAGCCCACCCCTGATCGTGCCCCAACTCACATAGAGGAGGGCACTATTAATAATCATCTGAATTCAGATATTGGACTGAGATATTATTTTGAGCTTGAAGTTATGTAAATCTAATCATTGTGGCTTAGCGTTATGACTCAACTATTACATCTTATTCAACATAATCTGGTTTTTTTGGGGGGGAGGGAAACCAGTTTAGTGTCATAGAGAAAGATAATGTCAGTTTTTGGACAGAGTTGGGTAAGAGAAGGCTGGGTCAGGGACACCGGATTGCCTAATCCAGTAATGATGGAGGCGGGTGGTTCAGAGAACCGGTAGCAAAAATCTCTGTCTGCCCTCCACATGCCCAACTGAGCCACGCAATCATCAGAGGCTTTTTCAAAAAAATTTAAAAACATTTTTTCTACAACCTCTTTGGCCGAAAAAATGCTTTTAAAAATAAAAATAAAAAAAAAGTTGGCCACGCCCACCCAGTCACATTACACCCCCCCACCAAGCCACGCCCACAAAACCGGGAGTAACCAATTTTACATTTCACCACTGATCAGGGACCTTATCAAGCATTTAAAACTGGCACAAATTTAAGGTTGAAAGTGTTTATTGGACAAGGCCGTATTACCTGTATCGGGCAATGCAAAGGTGGACTTTCCCCGAATATCTTTGCTTTGAGGTATTAGAATTCCGTTCGTTCTCCATCTGCAACATGAACATGAACAAGATATTAAGCAAGATGAGTCATCCACCTACACACGTCAATTTACCCAAAAAGGGATTCCTCTTAACATCAAAGAAAAGGGGAAGAAAGCCTCCAAGTGCTTTCTCAATGTCTCAGGAGAGATTAAGCATGCGTGAAAGTCTGAAGACCATCTTATATATTTAGGAAAGTGATAATTTCAAAGACAGAGAGAGAGAGATTAAACACAGTAGCCCATGCAGAGGTGCTAATAAGGAATAGAAATGTGCTAAAACCACTTTAGATTGAACTGAAAAGGGAAACAACAGGAGAGAGGGGAAGGAGTAGAGAGAGAGAGGAAGGGAGAAGAGAGGAGAGGAGAGAAGAGGAGAGGAGAAAGAAGAAAGGAAAAAGGAGAGGAAGAAAAGGGAGGGGAAAGAGGAGTAGAGGAGAAGGTTAGAAGGGGGGAAGTAGAGAGGAGTGGGGGAAGAGAAGGGGAAGTAGGAAAGAGAAGGAGGGGAAGAACGAAGGAAGTAGGAGGGGAAACAGGAAGGAAGAGAAGGAGAGGAGAAGAAGAAAGGTTGGAGTAAAGGTAAAGAGTAAAAGAGCAGCCCCCAAAAAAGTAAAAATGAAAAATGAAAGTTAAGAGAAAAGATGAATGAAAAATGATGGAAATGACTGTACACGTAAATGTGTTTATGAAAAATAAAAATAAAAACTTTATAAATAAATTAAAAAAAGAAATGTGCTAAAACAAATTGCACTGGCCATAAATTGGTGACTTTTCTTCTGAATCATTCTTCTAAACTTTTAAGATGGATGAGATGGACAATAGGCATTCAGAGCCTGGAGAATTATTATTTTTTTCCTAGCAAACAGAATTGCTAGATGTTGCAATGCAAGAGACTCGCTCCATCCATTTAGTTTATAACTGACACAACCTTTTTTTTTGTTTCAAGTTTTTTATTTTGTTTTATAGATATGTATCCATGTGTGAACAGTGTGGCATACAATCTAATACAAATAAAACTAGTAGAATTAATCATAGTTATTACATTCAACCAACTAATATATTTCTAATAATCATACACGTTTATATTAGGTTACAGTCTGTCATTATTCAATTATTCCGTGTTTTCTCTTGTTATGGCTTTTATTTTATTATATAAAAATGTATACACTAATATTCCCCCTTTCTCTTATTTCTGTCTCTTATTCTTATTTTAATCATGTCACCCTTTTATTAAAAGAGGTTTTCTTTCTATCCTACCTAACTTCTAATCATGTCACCTACCTAAAACAAAGAGGAAAGAAAAAGTAAATCAGAACAACAACAAAAAAAGAGAAATCATCTATCCATCATCTCTTGACCGCTTCAATACTTTTATTGCTATGCTTTTTTTGACTTGCCTCCCATATTCCTCTCTTGGATCTTTATCTCTGTCTGCATCTACTTCTTGGCTATTCAGTCTAAGTACTGACACAACCCTTATGGGCAACTAATTTTGGAAGTGGAAAGCCACTTTGAGGAATGAGAAGATTATCCTGTTTCCGCACATTTTCTCATTAATTCGGTCACGGACCGAACCGTCAACTGGATGGATTGTTGCTGATTCATCAGCCATTCTGAGAAGTACTGCTTGTATCTTCTGCTTGTGAAAGTTTCATGAACATTCTTCAACAGAGACACAGATTACATTAAATTAAGGTATTAAGCACTATTCACTGCTTGTAAAGTCCTTGGTGCTCTCTGAGCTTGGTGGCTTTCCTGCAGACGTTTCATCACCAAACTAGGTAATATCATCAGTGCTAGAAGGGAAGGGTTTCTTCTCTGTTTATGTACAAGCAATGAATACTACCCAATCAAGGAACTACTAGCTTAGACTAACAAACAGTAAACAGCAGTCTAATCAGGAGCCTGGATAGCTCAGCAGACTAAAAGCATTGTGATTAACACCAGCTGTCTGCTATTACTGTAAATTCGAATCTCCCCAGGCTCAAGGTTGACTCAGCCTTCCATCCTTTCTAAGGTAGGTAAATTGAGGACCCAGTTTGTGGGGGCAATAAGCTGACTTTGTATAAAATATACAAAAGTATGAAGGCTATTGCTTAACGCATTGTAAGCCGCCCTGAATCTCCGGAGAAGGGCGGCATATAAATCTAATTAAAATAAAATAAAATTCAACACTGACAGGGCAAGGTTCTTATATAAAACAAACCCCACTCCCTTCTAGCATGATGATGTTACCTGGTTGGATAATGAGATGTCTTGCAAGAAAATGACCAATCTCCAAGAGCACCACAGACCACAGTCCTCTTCCTCCTCCTCTCAATCCCCACCCCCTTCTAGCACTGATGACGTTACCTACTTAAGGTAATGAAAAATCTGCAAGAAAAGCGCCAAGCTCAGAGATCACTAAGGACCCCATGGTTGTGTTGCCGTCCTCCTCCTCCTCCTCCTCCTCCTCCTCCTTCTCCTCCTCCCCCTCCCAATCCCAACTCCATTCTAGCACTGATGATGTTATAGAGTTAGATCATGAAACATCTGCAAGGAAACTACCAAGCTCAGAGGTCACTAAGGACCCCACAATTCAACCCTGAGCTACCCATATTCTCTTCCATCTGTTTACGGTCTCTATTATCATTCATTTTCAGCAAAGCCGCCAGCTTGCAGTCAATGGGGGCTCCCCTTGGGGTGCACCCGGAGCTCCAACTGGTGCAGAATGCGGCCGCGTGGGGGATTATGGGAGCGCCGGGGCGCTCCCACGTGACACCTCTCCTGCGTGAGCTGCATTGGTTGCCGGTGGACTTCCGGGTGCGTTTCAAGGTGTTGGTTATCACCTTTAAAGCGCTCCATGGCTTAGGGCCAGGGTACTTACGGGACCACCTTCTGCCACCAATTGCCTCCCACCGGCCGGTTCGCTCCCACAGAGAGGGCCTCCTTAGGGTGCCGTCAGCCAGACAATGCCGGCTGGCGACCCCCAGGGGGAGAGCCTTCTCTGTGGCAGCACCTACCCTCTGGAATGATCTGCCTCCAGAGTTAAGAACAATTTCTGACCTCCTGACTTTCCGGCGGGCTTTAAAAACTCATCTTTTTCAGATTGCCGGCTTAGCCTGATTCCTGTAAATATTTTATCACTTTTAGAGTTTTTATTATTTTTAATTGAATTAGTTTTAATTTACGGCTATTTATATTTGTTCTTTTACGAAATTTTTAACTTTTGTGTATTTGTTTTTTAAATTGGCTGTGCACCGCCCTGAGTCCGTAAGGAGAAGGGCGGTATATAAATCTAATAAATAATAAATAATAATAATAATAAGGAAGGAATATCGTCTACGTACGCCTGATTCAAATCTGCATCTTGGGATGCCAGAACGCGAGCGGACGAGGAAAGCTGGCTTGATGGAGTGTTGTTCTGGTTTGTCACCAGACAGCTGCAGGGGATGTGTATACTCAGAGATCACAAACTGGCCTCGGGAGGGACTTTCATGATCTGCATGGAAAAAAGCAACCACACAACTGAATGTCACACTACTTATCCTGCAGCAGTTGTTGCTAAACAGGCTATCACAATCACGAATGTAGGAACCACTTTGGGAGATTCCGAAATAACACACGCCATCTTTCTCATTGCGTGCAATGAGAAAATTTGCCTTTAGGTATTTATTATGGAAACTAACTGGATTAATCCAGAATTGGGTAGCGTCTAAATTGAATAAAACTTCAAAAAACAAAACAAAACAAAGTATAGCTCAAATTAATGTCTCCTTCTCTTCCTCCTTTTCTTCCTCTGTCACTGCGTTTTTATATTTACCAGCAAAGCTCTTTATTTCTGAACTGTCAGACTTACCGTAGCTTGCCAAGTTCTTATCAGCATCCACTGCACATGCCTGCATTCTTTTCTCTTCTTCTAAAAACTTCCCTTTGTTCTCCGGCCAAGGAAGGTCCCAGGCTGGGATCTTTGCCAACATGTAATCACTTTAGATAGTGAGATGTTTTATTTTCTTTATAATAAATATGAGTTTAATTAAAAGATGTATTCCGGTTTTATTTTTCAAGAGTATACAGAAGGAGAAAGTCACGATCCAACTCAAATTGAGGGCAATTACCCCACGCAAGGTAACAGGGCTGATTGCCGCTTTGACATCCTCTTCCTCCTTCCTCCCCTTCCTCCTCCTCTTCTTCTCTGCAAACCCCACTCCCTCCCTTCCAACACTTTTTGTTGTTGTTGTTGTTGTCTTTTAATGATCCTGTGATCCCTTGCATCGGGGTGGAGTCGGGGCAACTGAATGGAGCTGAGTGTTTACTAGCCGGATGCCCTTCCTGTTGCCAATGCAGAGTTCACAGCTGATATTTACTCATCGTGCCCGGAGAGAGAAATATCTGCTGGTACCAGGGATCGAACTCACAAGCCTCCTGATTGTGAGGCAAGAGCTCCACCTCTACCGAGTTTCCTCCAAAATAAGACCCTGTCTTATATTTTTTTGAACCCCAAAATAAGCGATTGGCCTTATTTTTGGGGAGATCTTATTATTTTGGGGCACGTGAAGCTCTTCTTGTCATCTTACCTGATTTCCAGCTCTGTCTCCCTAACCGGAGGAAATGACGGGGACTGACTGCGCTTGTGTTTAAATATTTTTGGGGGGGGCTTATTTTTGGGGAGTGTTATTTTCAGGGGGGGGGTTATTTTAGCGCATGTGCTCAAAAGCCCGATTGGGCTTATTATCTGGGAAGGTCTTATTTTCGGGGAAACACAGAAGGCCACTGCACCCGTCCTCCCTTCCAACAGTGATGTTGTTATTTAATTGGATCATCTGCAAGAAAGCAACCAACTCAGAGAACCTCAAAGATCCCACAGTTGAATCCTGAGCTACAAATATTCTCTACTATGGATGAGCCAAACATTTTTCTTTTTCTTTCATTTTTTAAAAAATATTTCTTGAGAATACGATCCTAAATATAACCCAATGCTATCAAAAGTTAAGATAAAAATACTTAACTTTCCCAGGGGAGAGCAAGGTGCAATATAAAAGCAAGAACAAGCAATACAGAATTCAGAAGTGGCCATGGAAAAAATCCAGATGATTGGTAAGCAAATTCCAAGCAAACCGCTCAACAGACAAACCACTCACAAAGAGAGAAGAAGGCTTCATCAAAACAAAGCTACATGAAAAGGAAAAGGATCCGGTGTGACAGACTTAATTTAAAGGTCTCCAAGCACATATTAACCGCTGGCACTTAAAAGAGCATTTATGCAAGGCGAGTCATATCGATATCGATCCGTCCGTTATGAGCTCCACTAAATCCTTGAATAAATGCATCTCGGTGCCCTCTGTATTTAATTACAGTGATTCCACAGGTTAAAACAATGCTGATGCTCCCAACCTCCATTCTCAGTAGCTTCTGAGTTTTCATTTGTACAGCTGGTAATCCAATCTGCCTTTGCTTTTGATTAGGGGATGACTGGAGGCTAAAACATACGATGAATGGTTGCAGGAACTGGCCATAGCTAGTCTAGTGAAGAGAAGGACCAGGGGAGACATGATAGCATCTTCCAATATTTGAGGGGCTGCCCCAGAGAGGAGGAAGGGATCAAGCTATTTCCCAAAGCACCTGAAGGCCAGACAAGGAATAATGGATGGAAACTGATCAAGGAGAGATTCAACCTAGAAATAAGGAGGAATTTTCTGACAGTGAGAACCATCAACCAGTGGAACAGAAGTTGCCTTTGGAAGTTGTGGGAGCTTCATCACTGGAAGCTTCCAAAGGGAAACTGGACACCTGTCCAGAAAAGGTGTAAGGTCTCCTGCTTGGGCAGGAGGATTGGGCTAGATGATCTCCAAGGTCCCTTCCAATTCTGTTATTCTGTCTGTTCTGTTAATGTTTGTTCCTCGGTTCAACACAAACACCAAAACAAACTACCATATTTTCTGAGTATAAGACGCACCTTTTTCCCGCAAAAAAGAGGGTGAAAATCTGGGTGTGTTACATACATACATACTCTGAATGTAGCCCCACCCAGCCTTTCAAATGGAGGTTTCAGCGGCTGAAAAAAGCCTCCGAAATGAAGCTTAAAAAAAAAAGCCTCCAAAACAGAGCTTCAGAAAAAAAGCCTCTGAAACGGAGCTTCAGAAAAAAAAGCCTCTGAAACAAAGCCTCAGAAAAAAAGCCTCTGAAACTGAGGTTTCAGAGGCTGAAAAAGCAAGGTACAGAGCTGACAATCAATGAACCTGTTGCTAAAATTCACCTCTGGGAGCAGCTGATTGGGGGAGCATGTTATACTCCGGTGAGTCTTATAGTCCGAAAAATACAGTATATGCTTGTTTTGAAGCCAATCAACGTATCCAGATGAGCAATTCAGAATTCTCGACCTTTGGTGACTTTAAGATAGGTGAACTTCAACTCCCAGAATTCCCCAGCCAGCCTGCTGTTTAGTTGTTTGTTTAAACTGAGTTTGGCATGTTTATTCACCTTATCATGTCTCCTCAAGTATCTGGGATAGGCAGATGGTATGAAAAGTCTTGTTGCGGGATGTAAGCTGTTCCAACTAAGGCTGCCTTTTGCAACTGACTGATTATCAATGCTGATAGTGTTCAAGTGGTTATTGTGATGAGTGGAAGTTTAACAGTTCAAGTCCTAACCAACTATTATTGAGGTAGCATCTAAGAATATAGGCATTTCCAAGCAAGATGGTTATTACAATGATTGTTTTTTATAATGTATTAAAACTAACATGTCAAGGATACTAAGAATTGTAGGATAAGCAGAACGGGAATGATGGGTGGATTGGAAAAAGTTGGTTTAAACATTCATCCAGGTAAACAATAAAGGTTCCCCTCGCACATATTTGCTAGTCGTTCCCGACTCTAGGGGGTGGTGCTCATCTCTGTTTCAAAGCCAAAGAGCCAGCACTGTCCAAAGACATCTCTGTGGTCATGTGGCCGGCATGATTCAATGCCAGAGGTGCATGGAACGCTGTTCCCTTCCCACCCAAGGCGGCCCCTATTTTTCTACTTGCATTTTTTAATGTGCTTTCAAACTGCTAGGTTGGCAGAAGCTGGGACGGGAGCTCACCCCGTTATGAGGCACTAGGGATTCAAACCCCTGAACTGCCGACCTTTCGATTGACAAGCTTAGCGTCTTAGCCCCTGAGCCACCGCATCACTTTACCTTTAGGTAAACTATATCTCCATGCAATTCAATTTTAACTTACTATTTTTCTTACTGTAACTCGCCAAGTTGCCTAGAAACAACCTTTTCTCTAGTCTAGAAGATTACATTTAAAAGAACTGTAACTATCAAACTGTCAGAAGTACTCTGAGTCATTAAAATAATCCAGGCAACCATAGCTACTCAATTTCGATATGACTCTTAAAAATGATTTTTGACATATGACATGTTTTTCCTTTCTGAAAACCCTTGTTCCTCTCTGTTACATGAATGATAATAGTTCTGTTTTTAGTTCCACAGCCTGTCACTTCCTTACATCAAACAGAGATCAACCTGAAGAGAAGTTCTGTAACCTGAATTCCATCCTAATTTTCTAGGAGAAGAGAAAAATGGCTTTCCCAGACGGATTAAGTTGATTTGGTGTCCTACAAGTCACAACAGGGCAGAGTTTACAAAACATTCTAGAGGTTACCTGACAGGCAATTTTAGAAATTTGAAGCCAATTACACAGTTGAGAACTTACATTTCTCCATTTCCTTGGAGCTTGGAGAAGATATACTGCTGATACATCTTGGAGAAGATATAAGCTTGGAGAAGATATACTGCTGATGATCACATCTAACTTTTCACCTTCGTTTCAGCACGGGTGAACAAATGACTGACGTACAAAACATTGATTGTGTTTATCCTCTAACAATGCCAGCTGGGGTGCTCCCAGAGGCGTTCTTGCCAATAAAAATTATGTTGGATCTGCCTGACGTTTTATTCTGCCACAAGGTATTCTCATTTTAAAAAAAAAAAATTTAAAAGGATGTTTAGAAAACATTTAGAAGGATAAGGCTTCCTCCTGAGATCAGATGACCTGAGGTAACGGTATGTGGGAATGACCATGTGACAGATGAAGAACAGAGATGCTGCCTAGGAACAATCAGATAAGGCAGTGACGGTGAACCTTTTCGGCATCAAGTGCCCTGGAAACTCAAAGACCAGCTGGCCAGTGCATATGTGCATGCCGGCCAAAAGCTCTTCAGGTTTCCGGGCATGCAGCTGGTTGGCACACATGTGTGTGCCGGAAACCAGAGGAATAGCTGGTAATGGCACACATGCCCAGAGAGAGGGTTCTGCATGCCACCTCTGGCAATCGTGCCATAGGTTCGCCATCAGGGAGATAAGGGATTGCTTAGCCCACAGGTGGATAATGGGCAAGGTAAGCGGCTCAGAAGGGACCCTCCCTAGTTCCTTGGACTGTAAAGAAATGGCTATAATGGCTGGTGGGAGAGACCTTGCGAGATGGGGAGAAGAGATGCTGCCTAGGGGATGAATAGATAAGGGACAGCATAGCCCAGAGCAACATAACAGGTGGAGATAGATACTTAGAAGGAACCCTCCCTAGTTTCTCAATCTGTAAAGCATGTGGCTATAATGGCATGTGGGAAAGACCTTGGAAGACAGGGCCAAGAGATGCTGGCAGGGGGATAGGTGAGATAAAAGATCGCTTAGCCCACAGCTGCAAAATGGATGGAGGAAGAGGCTTAGAAGGGACCCTTCCTAGTTTCTCAAACTGTAAAGCATACATCTATAATGGTATCTGGGAAAGACCCTGGAAGAGAGGGCCAAGAGACACTGCCAGGGGGATGGTCAGATAATAATCTTACACTTAACACCCAAAAAACTAAAGAACTTATAATTGAGCTCAGGAAGAAGAGAGATGGACATTTACCATTGTACATAAATGGTGAGGAGGTGGGGAGGGTGGGTAGTTTTAAATTTCTGGGCATTTATATCTTGAAGGACCTCTCATGGACAATGAATGCTAACATGCTTGTGAAGAAGGCACAGAAGAGGCTGCACTTCCTGAGAATGCTCAGGAAGATAAATCTATCTCAGCATCTACTTCTGTCCTACTATCGCAGCATCATTGGGAGCGTCCTGACATACGGCATTCTTGCATGGTACGGGAGCAGCTCTGTAGCGGACAAAAATGCTCTACAGAGAATCATTAAAACTGCCCAGAATATCATCGGGCTCCAGCTACCAGCCAGACATTTTTGAATCTTGCTGCTTGAGAAAGTTGCATAACATTCTCAGAGACTCTTCCCATCCTGCTTACAATCTTTTTGGATTGTTGTCTTCTGGCTCAGACCACCACGTCTTCTGAATAGTTTTTATCCCAGAGCTATAATTGCACTCAACCATGAACTAAAGGGCCACCATCAGTGAGCTGTTGGACAGCATTACTTGCTCTGTTGTGTGGATGTTTGGGTGGTTTAGGGGTGGGGGATTGTGATGGGTGGGATTGTTGTGTGTGTTGGAACTGGTCTTTTGGTGTTCCGTGAATTTCGTTGTATGGGTATACTGTGCATACACATACAATGTTGTTGTTGTTGTTGTTGTTGTTGTGTTGTTGTTGTTGTTGTTGTTGTTGTTGTTGTTGTTGTTATTATTATTATTATTATTATTATTATTATTATTATTATGAGACAGCATAGATCACAACTGCAGAAAGGGTGGAGAAAGAAACCCAGAATCTAAGGCTGTAAAGGAGACAGTGGTAAACTTTTACTTTCAGACTTCTAAGATTATATCAACATAGCCTTACAATAAAGTAGAATTAGCTCATTTAGTTGTGTTTCTCGTCTGATCTGCCTGGTAAGGTTAACCCCTCCTCTCTTCCTTCTTACCTTGACCCAAAGAGGCGGCAATTCCATTCATCAATTGGGCTAAAGTTTTGCTAGGAGAACCCGGGAGAGCCGAGGAGGCCAACAGGTTAGTACCTAGAAGATCGAACTTCCCAGTTTGTTGCCGAAACTTTTCCAGTTCCTTGGACAGGAGGTTGAACTGTTCACTTTGCGTCCGACATTTCTCTTCGAGCTCGCAAACTTTGGCCTGGGCAAACAGAGAGGAGAAAAGAACTGCAAGACTTGTCAAAGGGCAAAGGTACATCGAGATAGCAAAGGAGCGCTACATTTCCCAACCTCAGCCCTGAAAAATTGGCAATTTCCTGTCCAAATCCTTTCCCAGGAACGATGCATACCAGGGGTCAGCAATCTGCAGCTCTGGAGCTGCATGCGGCTCTTTCATCCCTCTGCTGCATCTCCCTGTCACCGGTCGGCGTCATTGTATGGTTGAGGCCTCTGGACCCCTTATTTTCTTTGTGTCTCTATCTAGGGCTAAATTGTTTTCTAAAGTTGTTGGTTGAATCACATTTGTGCAGGCCTAGAAGCCATCTTTTTCGTTGGGCCTTCAGGCTTGCCACATTTACTGCTGTGGGAAACTGGGAGGGGGGCTTGTTTGGAGCCAGAGTGATATATAGGCATAATAACATTCCTTTCTCAGGGAGTCAAGGACATCTTGCCCTGCACCTGGAACTGGGAGGCATCTCCAGTTGGGACGATGCTTTGATTGCACCGTGTGATGGATATGTGCATGTTGGGCAAGGACTTGACATTTTCTTTGGATGGGGAAAACCTGGAAACTTTCAGATTCGGGTTTTCCCAGATGTGCCAATATGGCATCTCTAATAAAATGGAATTTTGAGGAACTTGGAGTCTTATTTCGTTGGGGATGTTACTTGGAACCCTGACAATTTGCCTTGAAAAAGATTGCAACTTCCATGCAACCTCTTCCTCAACTGTGTCCCTAATCTCCATGAAGATCCATGAGTTGCAACTATTGTTCCACAAGATCTCAGTTGGGACAAATGTAAAGTGTCAGAAAGAGACATGACCTGGAAGCTGAAATGGGTCACTGCCATCGTTACATGTGGACATGCTAGAAATGACTGAAAGCATCCTCCATCAATGGTAGGTGAATGGTAGCCCCCAAACCACTCTTGTACAATTGCTACAAGAGATCAACAGGTCTCCATACTCTTCCATTATCTATCTAGATTAAGCCCTGGCAATTTCAGGAAGTCTCCTAGCCATGTTCTAACCAGGTTTGACGCTCCTAAATGTCTTTCAAGGTTCATCAAAGTCATCTTACGAGTTGCCAGCTGCTCTATGAAGCCCTACAGCCAAACTCAAGATCCTTCCAGAATCTCTTCTGGCTAGGTTTAAGGTTAGGGTTAAGAACCATCTACTGTACATTCAGACAAACGTCTACAGACGGTCACAAGAAGCTTTCTACTTTGCATGGGGAACAGTTTTGCAGGGCTTTGCCAACGCACAGTCTTTGGATTAGTGGCCAACCCACCAGCAGATGATCTCCAGATGTTATTAGTCACGTATCAACTTGCAAAGCAATCAAGTTGCCATAGGCCAAGGAGAACTGGTGAAACTGCACTGCAGCCAAAGACAAATGCACATTCCACGCTTATCTCTCTCAAGGCTGTCTCCCAGGGTTACCCACAGCGGCCAGAGGGCAGTGATCTCTACAACCCGCGAAATTGCTCCCTGGGCGAATGTGATTGATGACACACCTGGGGGGAGGGGGGGGAAACAGGGTCATAATTGGAGTGTAAATTACATAGGGTCAGAGCTGGCTTCACTTGGGAATGTGCCGACATGTCGGAACCCTGACACACAGAGCATTTTGGGCCTGGAGGTTTATGGGCTGAAGGATCTCCTGTTCGCTTGGACATCCCACCAAGCCATGCGCCAGTATTCACATCAAGCAATTCGACATGCTTTTTTTTTTTTTTTTTTTTTTTGGTAACAAGCTTGTTTAGGGTTCCATGCAAAGGCAGGCCCAGGGCATCTGACAAGGGCCCATCTGGTAGAGGTTGGGTAGAAGACGACCCAGAGAAGGTATTGTTCCCCCTCCTCCCTCCCTCTCCCCTCCATCTAAAAATACCTGCATACTGTCCAAAGTGATCTTGATGAGAAGCAAAGCAATACATAGAAGAAGGAGAAAAAAAAAACAAACAAAGACACAGGATGGGAAAAAAAAGTTGTGCGTTAAAAGAAAGATTTACAAAAAAGCCAAAACACAGCCAAACAACAGACACATCCTCTAACAAAGCAATACATATATTGAACCCGTCTATGGTACAGGTCTGAAATTGTTTCAGAGCTCCTGAAATTATTTGGTCCTTCCTTCCTTCCTTCCTTCCTTCCTTCCTTCCTTCCTTCCTTCCTTCCTTCCTTCCTTCCTTCCTTCCTTCCTTCCTTTTTCTTTCCTTCCTTCCTTTTCAATTTCGGTGCTGCCCATCTGGTTGACAAGCTTGCAAGGCATCTTGGGAACAAGAGTTTGGACAAAATCTGGGAAAGTCTCCAAGGCATAATGTTCCCACCTCCTCACCCAAATGAAGACCCTCCTGTTACTTCAAACCAAGGCTGATGAAAGACGCAGAGAAAACAGCCATACAAACTTGAGGTTTGACCCGATGGGTAGAAATGATAGCACTGCCTTCCATGCACTCCCTTTTGCTAAAAAAACAAAAAAAAAACCTGAAGTTTTCCCACGGGAACAAGGTACGCCATGCCAAGTTCCTAAAGTTGTAGATTGGCAGGCTATCTGAATACCTCAAGAAGCATGGAAGATGCTCTTACTGTCTCCTTCTAAAAAGGCCAGCCAGATGGCTGAGGAGCTATCTGAGAAGGTAGCAGCCATTCCGCCAATTAATAAACCAGCCTTCAAGTGAGGGGGGAAAAAGTCCACTTTAAGCAAGAACAGCCGGGGAAGGGAGAGGTAGTGGTTCAAAGAAACAAAAATGGTGACCTCAACGGTGAGATCAAAGCCCTCACACTTTTTACGTGAGTGACTGGTGAAAAAAAGTTGGCGTATCGATTAGATGTCATGTCTCAAAGGTGCTTTTTCTAAAAGGTAGCTGGACCTTCTTATTGTTTTTTTTTCTTTGAAAAGGTTTCACTTCTTGTCCAAAAACAGAATAAAATAGAACAGAATAACAGAGTTGGAAGGGACCTTGGAGGTCTTCTAGTCCAACCCCCTGCTTAGGCAGGAAACCTTATACCATTTCAGACAAATGGTTGTCCAATCTCTTCTTAAAAACTTCCAGTGTTGGAGCATTCACAACTTCTGGAGGCAAGTTCTTCCACCGATTAATTGTTCTTACTGTCAGCAAACTTCTCCTTAGTTCTAAGTTGCTTCTCTGCTTGATTAGTTTCCACCCACTGCTTCTTGTTCTACCCGCAGGAGCTTTGGAGAATAGCTTGACTCCCTCTTCTTTGGGGCAACCCCTGAGATATTGGGACACTGCTATCATGTCAGCCCCCAAGAAGCATCTTTACCTCTGATGTTCTAAAGAAGCGTCTTGGATGAGAAGCAACACTTTTTGCTATCACTACATGTTGTATCTAATGTTTTATGATGAATTTCTTTTTACAATGACTGTGATATTCATCTGTCACTATTGTTGTATGTACATTGAGAGCTTATGCACCGGAGACAAATTTCTTGTATGTCTAATCACCCTTGGCCGATAAAGAATTCTAATAATTCTAATTTGTGAAAGGAAAACCAAGGAAGCCAAGTTGTCTTTTGGAAAAAGCTCCTTTGGGATAAACCATGAGATGGATGGTTGAGAGTCTCCATCGTCAACTGCATGGCATCTCTCTTGACTTTGTAACCTGCCGAGTGGAAGAATAGAAGAAGATACTACCTGGTGGCCCTTTTACTAGAACAAGGGATGGCAACCACGGGTCTGGAGCCACATGTGGCTCTTTCATCCCTCTGCTGCGGTTCCCTGTCGCTCAAAATATGTGTCACAACCGCCAATGTGCGACACTTGCCGGCACATGATTTATTGGGCTTTTCGGCCCATCTTTTTTTTCTTGGAGTTCAAAATGTTTTTGTGGCATGCAGAAATATGCCAAATCAATGACCCGCAGGGTCTTCAGCAGGTCATTGATTTCATAAATGCAACGTGCTATAGGTTTTTTATACATACCATGTTTCCCAGAAAATAAGACCCTGTCTTATATTTCTTAGAACCCTGAAATAAGCACTTGGCCTTATTGCCATGCGCTCAAAAGACCGATTGGGCTTATTATCAGGGGATGTCTTATTTTGGGGGAAACAGGGTAGCATAAAGGTAAAAAAAATGATACATCCAGTGTTATCTTCATTTTAGATGTCAAAAGGGTTTTGTGGCTCCCGGTGCTTTCTTTTCTGTGGGAAATGGGTCCAAATGGACCTGGGCCTGGTAGCTCAGCAGACTAAAGCATTGTGATTAACACCAGCTGTCTGCAATTACTGTAAGTTCGAATCTCACCAGGCTCAAGGTTGACTCAGCCTTCCATCCTTTCTAAGGTAGGTCAATTGAGGACCCAGTTTGTGGGGGCAATAAGCTGACTTTGTATAAAAAATATACAAAAGTATGAAGGCTATGGCTTAACGCATTGCAAGCCGCCCTGAGTCTCCAGAGAAGGGCGACAATTACTGCAAGTTCGAATCTCACCAGGCTCAAGGTTGACTCAGCCTTCCATCCTTTCTAAGGTAGGTAAAATGAGGACCCAGTTTCTAGGGGCAATAAGCTGGCTTTGTATAAAAAATATACAAAAGTATGAAGGCTACTGCTTAACGCATGTAAGCTGCCCTGAGTCTCCGGAGAAGGGTGGCATATAAATCAAATTTAAAAAAAAAAAATAGCTCTTTTGAGTGTTTAAGGTTACCGGCCCCTGTACTAGAACCTTATACTAGGACCGTATTGGGAACCTATGGCACACATGCTGGAAGTGGCACGCAGAGCCATATTTCCGGGCACATGAACAATCGGCCATTGTTCTTTCGGATTCTGGTGCACTAGCCAGCTGGTCTTCATGCATGCAGGAGCAGCTACCTGGTGCATTTGTGTGCACGAAGACCAGCTGGCAGCTGCGCATGTGCATGCCGGAAACTGGAAGATCTTGTTCCCGGCACACGCATGCACATCGGGCAGCTCTCTTCCATTTTCCAGCAGGTGTGCACACTTCCGTTTCGGCACTTGTAGAAAAAGTTCACCAATACAAGTACTAGGATCCAGGACCCAGTACTAGGATCTCTTGCTTGGAGCTCCAAACAGGAAAGCTTTTTGTCAACGTTTTCCTGCCTTTTAACAGAACGGCCTCTAAGAATCTTCTGGTTTTCAGTTTGCAGGTTGGGAAAAAGGCAGGTGCTGGAATTTCACAACCCCGTCCAGCGCCACAATCACAAGCTTTGAAACCAGTTTTCAGCGAGTAACATAGTTTTTTAAAAAGGGGTGGGGGGGGGAGAGAAGGGCAGGGAAGGGGGGAAAGCATGCATCAAAAGGAATATATTTCAAGGGCGGGGAGAAAAAATCGATACGGTTGCTGATTTGCAATCTCGGCGGGCCAATTAAACCAACACATCTGGGGGGAAATTTAATAGGCTCCCAAGCTGTGTCAGATCGATACGGAAATCACTGAGGAGGGAAACGGCAGGTGAAATCGGAATTGCAAAAAGGAAAAGGAAAAAGATAAAGAAAAGAAAAGAAAAGTCATTTACCCTAATAAAAGACACCCCTCCTCCCTCTTGGGACCGAACTGATTTCCTTTCGCAAGCACCAAAAATGACTTTTCGCTTGTTTTCTTTTCTTTTTAAATCAATGTCCATACATTTGATGGACGCCGTGGCTCAGTGGCTAAGACGCTGAGTTTGTCGATCGAAAGGTCGGCAGTTCAAGCGGTTTGAATCCCTAGTGCCGCGGAACAGGGTGAGCTCCCGTGACTTGTCTCAGCTTCTGCCAACCGAGCAGTTCGAAAGCACGTAAAAAACAATGCAAGTAGAAAAATAGGGACCATCTTTGGTGGGAAGGGAACTGCGTTCCGTGCACCTTTGGCATTGAGTCATGTCGGCCATGTGACCACGGAGACGTCTTCGGACAGCGCTGGCTCTTCGGCTTTGAAACAGAGATGAGCACCGTTCCTTAGGGTCGGGAACGACTAGCACATAGGTGCGACGGGAACCTTTACCTTTACCTTTACAATACACTTAGCGGTAACAGTAAAACACACAGGAACATTTTGCCGGTAAAGCTGTATTAAATTATTTTTTAAACAAAACTACAACATATGGTTGCAGCAGTTCACAATCACCGACGTTGGTTCGAAGCATGTAGAAGCAACCAGAAATAAAACCAGAAGCTAACATTGTTCCCCTCTGCTGATTTCCCTGTCTCGCTAGCAATAGGAAGATCCTAAAATTGTCCCAATTTTCCCATCTTCTACACTGAGAAATTTATGCTCTCCGTTCTTTGCAAGATGCATTTGCAAGCTTCCCCTGCCTTCCATGTTTGAGGCTTGCTTATTCCCTGGGTACAGGTACTCCTCGACTTACAACAATTCGTTGAGTGATTGTTCAAAGTTGCAACAGCACTGAAAAATGTGACTGACGGCCAGCGATGGTATTCAGCGGGTTCGGACCACGACGGAGCCCCACGTTTCTGTCGTTAAGCGAGAAGTTTGTTAAGTGAATTTTGCCCTATTTTGCTTGCCACGTTTGTTCAGTGAATGGCGGCCGTTGTTAAGTGAGTTGCCCGGTTGTTAAACAAATCTGGCTTCCCCGTTGACTTTGCTCATCAGAAGGTCGAGAAAGGGGATCATGTGACCCTCCAGACACTGCGACCGTCATAAATATGAGTCAGCAGCCAAGAGTCTGAATTTTGATCATGTGACCTCGGGAATCCTGCCACAGTTGTAAGTTTGAAAAACGACCCAATTACTTTTTTCCCCGTGCCGTTGTAACTTTGAATGGTCGCTAAATGAACTGTTGTATGTCGAGGACTACCTGGACTTTGAAATACAGAGGTTATGTGCATCTCCCAGTGGCAAAGAAAATAAAAACTGGGCTTACCTCTAACAGCTGGATTGCTCCCTCATGTTCTTTCTTTGCCTCAACTTGAGCCTTAAAAAAAACAGAGAAAGAGGAAAAGGCAGAATTATATCTTATTTTTCACTGCAATAAATTTTGTAGAAATAACAACCATCCCAAAGGTGTTTGTTTTTTTTTTCAAGAGGCATAACTGGACTTTCTTTGTTTTTCTTTTGAAGACATTTCGCTTCTCATCCAAGAAGCTTCTTCCGCTCTGACTGGATGGTGGGGAATAGAGGGATTGATGCTCCTTGCAGATAGCTGGTCATTTGCATCCTTTTAGAGCAGTGTTTCTCAACCTTGGTAGCTTGAAGATGGGTGGACTTCAACTCCCAGAATCCCCCAGCCAGCAGCGCTGGCTGGGGGATTCTGGGAGTTGAAGTCCACCCATCTTCAAGCTACCAAGGTTGAGAAACACTGTTTTAGAGGATCATTGGGGCCACCTGGAGGTTTACCTGTGTGGTCAGGGTCACCTGAGCAGTGCAAATGAGTGTGGAGCCTTCTTGGAACTGCTGAAAGGACTATGTTGTAGACGGGAGATAGATGATGTCATATCCCTCCTCCCTCTGTTGAGAGACGGCTGTTTAATTTTGATAGAGATGGCTTCTTTGACCTCTTTTTCAAACCAACAGTCCTCTCTGTCCAAAATGTGGACTTTGCAGTCTTCAAAAGAGGAGTCTTTGTCTTTTAAATGCAGATGGAAGTGTTGAACCTATTCCTGATGGGTTTGTTCTCCTAGGTTGCGCCATGCGTTTATGAAGTGGTTGTTTTGTTTCCCCAATATGCAGATCTATACATGGCTCACTGCATTGTACTCAAACCCATGCAAATGACCAGCCGTCTACAAGGAGTATAAATCCTTCCAATCCCCACCATCCTGTCAGAGCTGAAAAAGCTTTTTGGATGGGAAGCGAAACGTCTTCAAAGAAAAACTAAAAAGTCCAGTTGCTTCTTGAAAAAAAAAAGTGACCTGAAGGACTGAGAATCACCATATGCAAATGATCCTCCAAGCTGAGTTTTGAACGCTCTTCCTAATGCTCAGGCGAGGGGAGTGATTTTCAGGAATTTGGCAGTCATCATACGTCATAAATATCAAAGAATTTGTTTTGGCAAAGAGTTTTCTTTAGGAGAATTAACAGATGAAATACATCCTTTAAATATTCACCTGAGCTCGGAAGTGGGTTGATTTAAAGCAGAGATCTCCAACCTTGGCAACTTTAAGTCTTGTGGACTTCAACTGAGTCCACAAGTCTTAAAGTTGCCAAGGTTGGAGATCCCTGTGTCAGGTTTCGATGTCGTCTCAAACAAATTGCATTTCAAACCAATAGTCTTTGATGAAAATCTCTCATTTATTAAGCACAACAATTGATCTTTGACTCCGTCGTAGCCAACACTGACTTCCTGGCCCAAACCCTCCCTTTCCTTTCCCCACTTCTCTGATCTCATTGGCCATCTTCCAAGTCACTCTGCCCCTAATCTACTACTCCAGCTCAAAGGAATTTCCCCCCTCCCATCCCATCTCCTAGGGGATATCATCTCCAGGGAAAATAAGTAGGTGAAAAGTCAAACGTCCTCTTGCCAGATGCCCCCTCTTCTCCTCCTTATGTCAGCACTGGAGCGAATGCAGCTTGAAGTGCTGACACCCTGATTTAAAGAGGTGGGGGGGATCAGAAGAAAATTCTACATGATGTTTCTCGTTCGGATATTAAAATAAAATTTTTTTTAGGGAAAATCAAAGAGAAAAGAAATAACTTCAGCATCTTTCCCCATAAAAGAAATTCTCCAAACACCATCAAACAGATGGTAGTCCTTGACTTACGACCATGTTTGGGACCCTAATTTCCATGGCCACCCAAGGAGGTTATTTTATGACCTGATATTATGACTTTTTTTTTTTTTTTTGCCAAAGTCAAGTACTTGGATGCTGTAATGGTCATAAGTGCAAGGACTGGTTGTAAGTTATTTTTTTCAGGGTCGCAATAACTGAACGGCTACGTGGCCAACTGAATGCTCGCTAAATGAATCGTTCAAAAGATGAGGACAACCTGTAAAGGCATCTGAAAATGAGAACAAAAAACAGAGAGGTTTTTTTCTGAAAGAGAGAAAAACTTTCTGGAAATTGGAGGGCAGGAGGGATTTTTTTTTGGCACAGTTCAGTGTGTGTGTGTGTGCAGGGGTGGGCTCCTGGGGTTTCGGCAGGGCTCGGGCGATCTGCTAACCAAGGATTATCAGGGTTTGGTGAACCCCCAAATGGGCCCACCCTGCCACGCACACCTAACCCCACCCCTCCCAAACCTACCCATCCAGGAGTCGCCACGCATCATTCCAGGTAAGTAAAGGGTCTGGGAGGGCAAAAAATGGGCCTACTGGAGGAGGGAAACAGGCCCATTTCCAAGAGTCTGGAAATGGGCCTGTTTCTGGCCTCTGGAGGGCCTCCGGAGCCTGGGGAGGCCGTTTTTACACTCCTAGAGGCTTGAGGAAAGCCTCCAGAGCCTGGGGAGGGCAAAAAATGCCCCCCTCGCCGTGGTGCAGGCATACCCACCATGGTCACGCCGACCCAACAACGGGGCAGCGAACCCGTTGCTAAAGGCTCTGAAGCCCACTCCTGTTTATATGTGTGAGTGTGTGTTTTGGCATATTTCAGGAACAAGAAGTGATGTCCCACTAGGTAGCTCAGAAAGCCCACCCAAACCATTCACCCCCCATCTCTGCTCTCTACGACCTCAAGACCAGATCCCGGATCTTGGGTTACTCGATCTGTGTGCCAAACTGTATATTAAACTAGGCAATCAGATCCATAGAGGAGAGAAGTTATAAGTCTGAGGTTTGCAATATGAAATGTCCTTTGCGACGTAATAAGAAACGGCTATCTTATCTCGTCTCACAGATTTCCATAATAATACATCTTTTTGAAATCCGAGCCTGTCATAATGAAAGGAGAAAGACAGCGAAAGAGAGAGAGAGAGAGAGAGAGAGAGAGAGAGAGAGAGACAGCAATCTTGGGTTCTTGACCAACATGGTTATCCTTATTGGATCATCTTATCAGTATCCATTTCCTCTTGAAGGATATTATTAAGGTTCTGTCTGGTTTTGGGAGCTGGCTATGAAGAACCGGCTGGGAGAAACGTTTCATATATCCCGTAATTGGATAATTGTTCCGATCACATTGTAGGGAGCAACGAGAAAAGACGGTTATTAAATTTACTGGCCTGCAAGTGGAGAATTTCATAAAGCAGAGAGAGAGAGAGAGAGTGATAACACTTCTCTGCAGAAATTCTCGGCAGCAATTTCTACCCTTTTGTTGGCTACTGGGGTTTGCCCAGGGGTGCGATTCAGCCGGTTCAGACCAGTCCACCCACCCACCCATCCACCCGACCGCTCCCCTCCCAGGAGTCTCCATGCAGCCTGTCTTGGATGCCAGGTAAGTGTAGGGCCCGCATGAAGCCTCTGGAAGGGCAAAAAACGAGCCTCCCGGAAGTTCCGGAAACGTGCCCAATTTCCAACCTCTGGAGGGCCTCCGGAGGGCCTCCGGAGCCAGGGAGACGCTGTTTTCAAGCTTCTGGAGGCTGGAAAAAAGCCTCCAGAGCCCAGGGAGGGCAAAACACACACACACACACCCCATGGTGCATGAGGCAAAGTAGGCCACGCCCACCACGCCCACCGGTTGCTACAATTCTTGACTCCCACCCCTGGGTCCGCCCGCCCCTTCTCTTACCTTTTGCAACAGTTCAATTTCCTTCTGTTTTGAGTTGAGAATAGCCAAGGCCTGTTCATGCTCTAATTCCAGCTGTTGCCGCCGTTCAGCAGCCTCTCTCATATGCTGGGGAGAGGAAGGAAGACAAACACTGCAGATGAAGCTAGCAAGCCTGTAGGGAGTCCTTGACTCACAAGCAGAATTTCTGTCGCTAAGCAAGAATGGTTGTTAAGGGTTCGGGCCAGGGGTGAAATGCTCCTGGTTCAGACCGGATAGCCCGATCTGGTAGTGATGGCGGTGGGTGGTTCGGAGAACTGGTAGCAAAAATCCCTGCCCCCCACCCATGCCCAGCTGAGCCACGTGATCATCAGAGGCTGTTTTTTTTAACTTTTAAAAGCATTTTTTCTACAACTTCTTTGGCCGGAAAAATGCTTTTTGGCCAAAGAGGTTGTGGGGGGGAAAAGCCTTTAAAAGCCTCTGGCGATCCTAGCTGAGTTGCCTGATTGTCAGAGGCTTCTAAAAGCATTTTTTTCCCCTGCAAACTCAAGGTTGTAGAAAAATGCTTTTAAAAGTTAAAAAAAAAAAAGTTGGCCACGCCCACCTAGTCACATTACCCACCCCACCAAGCCACGCCCACAGAACCAGTAGTAACAAATTTTAGATTTCACCCCTGGTTCGGGCCCTTAATACTTAGAAGCGTGCTTGATTTGGGGTTTTTCTTGGCCGACTAAGCCAGCATTGCCCAAACACCCTTTCCATGGTGATGTGACTATACACCAAGGCACGCGAAAGTGGTACCTATTCATCTACTCGCATTTGCATGCTTTGGAACGGCTAAGTGAGAAGGAGCTGGAGCAAGGAACGGGAGCTCACCCCATCACATGACGCTCAGCTCTTGAACCCTTCCCAGCTGACAAGCACAGCGTCTTTAACCGCTAAGCCGTCATGCCCCCCTCATGTCAATATGTGGTTGACAAATGCCCGAATTTTGATCACATGATTGTGAAAAGGCTGCAATGGTTTGAAGTGCAAGGAGGATGGGTCGCTTTTTTCTCCCAGTGCCTTTGTAACTTTGACAGGTCGTTAACTGAATGGTTGTTATGTCGAGGACTGCCAGTATTTTCTTCTACGAGGTTCCAAAGTAGGAAGATCAACCCTACCTTTAGGACTTGCTCTAAGTTCTCCAGTTTGGCTTGGAGCTGGTGTTTTCCCCAGAGAGCCAAATCTCGTTCTTTGGTTACTACAGCAAGGACTTCTCTGAGCTGGGCATCGTTGTTTTACACCTAGAAAGCGAACATGAAGGGAGGGGGAAAAAATGAGGGTAAAAACCACTTTCCATACTCACATTCTTGTCCAGAGAAGGTGAACCATTGTTTCTGAGCGAGATTCCTTTGATTCTTTATCCCCCAACTATAGAAGACATGAGAAGTTCTGAAATTCAACTATTCTAGCAGCTGGATAGATTTTAATGTGAGAGAGTCACAAAAGACAACACCCCAAAGTCAAGGAATTACCATCTCAGGGAAACAATCAGACAGCAAACAACCGAATCAAAGATCCACCAAGAACACTCCTGCCAACACCGAGAGGGCAAGCCAGTTGCATAGAAACAAGAGAGGAAACCCCACTCCCTTCTATCCCTGATCATGTTACTTAGATGGGTAATAAAATGTCTGTAAATCACCCAGCTCAAAGAGCACCAAGGATGACCTCCTCCTCCTCCTCCTCCTCCGGTGGTTAGAGCGGGGTACTGCAGGCTACTTCTGTTGACAGCCAGCTACAGCAGTTCGGCGGTTCAAATCTCACCAGGCTCAAGGTTGAATCAGCTTTCCATCCTTCCCAGCTGGGTAAAATGAGGACCCAGATCAGGGGTGGGTTCTAAATTTTTTTACTGCCGGTTCTGTGGGCGTGGCTTATTTTGTGGGTGTGGTCTGATGGTCATGTGGCAATTCTTTAGGATTTAGCAGAGGTACTGGTCTACCATGTTTTTAACTGCTTGCAGAGCTGTACCGGTCCACCCATTTGTTTTTGGAGGCACCAGTCTACTTATTTGTTTTTGGAGGCACTGGTCTATTCATTCGTTTTTGGAGACACCAGTCTACTCATTTGTTTTTGGAGGCACCGGTCTATTCATTTGTTTTTGGAGACACCGGCCTACTCGTTTGTTTTTGGAGGCACCGATCTATTCGTTTGTTTTTGGAGGCACTGCTCTATTCATTCATTTTTCGAGACACCGGTCTACTTATTTGTTTTTGGAGGGACCAGTCTACTCATTTGTTTTTGGAGGCACCGATCTATTCATTTGTTTTTGGAGGCACTGGTCTACTCATTTGTTTTTGGAGGCACTGGTCTACTCATTTGTTTTTGGAGGCACTGGTCTATTCATTTGTTTTTGGAGGCACCAGTCTACTCATTTGTTTTTGGAGGCATCGGTCTACTCATTTGTTTTTGGAGGCACCAGTCTACTCATTTGTTTTTGGAGGCACCGGTCTACTTATTTGTTTTTGGAGGCACCTGTCTACCCATTTGTTTTTCAAGTGCCCTGGTCTACCACCACACTGCCTTTTAACACTGATCAGCTGTAGGGCAGCCCTTTGAAGCTCTGTGGCAAGAGTTTAAACAGTTTTTTCCCTTCTAGCTGATCAGCTGGGACTCAGGAGGCAGCGAATAGATTGGGGGCAGGGCCAAATAAAAGATAAGAATAATAGGGGGGCGCAGGAGGGCCCAGCTGCCGAACAAAGAGAACCGGTTCGGTGATGTCGTACCATCACCGCTCCCGGCTTGGCCGAACCGGGCCGAACCAGGAGGAACCCACCACTGACCCAGATAGTTGGGGGGCAACAGGCTGACTGCAAACTGCTTAGAGATGACTGTGAAGCGGAATATAAGTCTAAGTGGTATGGCTATTGCTATAGCCCCAGTATTTGGCTCTGGAAGTGACATTCAGTGGTGACAGATGAGCCTGGCAGCACGTGGGCATCCCAGAATTAAATTCACCAACCAAGAAGAAGAGAACGATGCCACATGCCGTCACCCTTCCAAAACTTCAGGCCTTGCTTGCAGCCTTAATAAATTTGCCTCTGATTTTAAGGGGCAGCCCCTTCCCTCATCTTGCAAATTCCCTAGATGTACAGTAATACCTTGGGTGATACGCTTGCATATTGGAAGTTCAAAGGATCCTTTCCATCCCCGACATTTTTCAGTTCATTTTCCTGCAAAGAAAGCAAAGAGGGATTCAAGCATTGCAGTGGTATTTCGTTCAAATGTTGCCGTTAGGTTGGATGGTGCTGGGATGAGATGGAAAATGTCACGTAAAGAAACGGAGGGTTTTATTCATTTATTTATTTGTATCCCGCCTTTATTATTTTTACCAATGTCTCAAGGCGACGTACATATCTAACACGCTTTCCTCCTCCTGTTTTCCCCACAACAACAATCCTGCGAGGTAGGTTGGACTGGCCCCACAGTCATCCAGCCAGCTTTCAAGCTAAAGCAGGATGACAACTCCCGGTCTCTTGGTGATTGGCACAGATTCGCCCAGCTGGTTTTCATGGCTAAAGCAGGACTAGAACTCCCCATTTCCTGGTGATTGGTCCAAAGGCACCCATCTGGTTTTCAAAACTAAGGCAGGACTAGAGCTCCCAGTCTCCTAGTGATTGGCCAAAAGTCACCCAGCCTGCTTTCATGCCTAAAATGAGACTTGAACCCACTGCCACCTGGTTTCATGGCTAAGTGGGACTAGACTAGAACTCACCATCTCCTAATGATTGGCCCAAAGTCACCCAGCTGGATTTCATGGCTAAGGCGGGACTGGAACTCCCAGTCTCCTGGTGAAAGTCACCTAGCCAGCTTTCAAGGCTAAGGCAGAACTAGAACTCCCAGTCTCCTAGTGATTGGCCCAAAGTCACCTAGCCAGCTTTCAAGGCTAAGGCAGAACTAGAACTCCCAGTCTCCTGGTGATTGGCCCAAAGTCACCTAGCCAGCTTTCAAGGCTAAGGCAGAACTAGAACTCCCAGTCTCCCGATGATTGGCCCAAAGTCACCTAGCCAGCTTTCAAGGCTAAGGCAGAACTAGAACTCCCAGTCTCCTAGTGATTGGCCCAAAGTCACCTAGCCAGCTTTCAAGGCTAAGGCAGAACTAGAACTCCCAGTCTCCTAGTGATTGGCCCAAAGTCACCCGGCCCACTTTCATGCCTAAAACGAGACTTGAACCCACTGCCTCCTGGTTTCATGGCTAAATGGGATTAGACTAGGACTCACAGTCTCCTGGTCATTGGCCCCAAAGCAGTGGTGAAATGTAAAATTTGTTACTACTGGTTCTGTGGGTGTGGCTTGGTGGGGGGGAGGTAATGTGACTGAGTGGGCGTAGCCAACTTTTTTTTTTTTACTTTTAAAACCATTTTTTCTACAAAAATGGTAGGCAATTCAGCTAGGATCATCAGAGGCTTTTAAAAGCATTTTTTCTACAACCTCTTGGGCCGAAGAAGTTGTAGAGAAAATGCTTTTAAAAGCCTCTGACGATCCCAGCTGAGCTGTGCAATCATCAGAGGCTTTTTTTAAAAAAAAAATTAAAAGCATTTTTTTTTCGGCTGAAGAGGTTGTAGAAAAAATGCTTTTAAAAATTAAAAAAAAAAAGCCTCTGATGATTGTGCGGCTCAGCTGGGAATGGGGAGGGGGGGTGGCAGGGATTTTTGCTACCAGTTCTCCAAACTACCCACCTACATCGCTACCGAATCGGGCGCTCCAGTCCAAACTGGGAACATTTCACCTCTGCCCCAAAGTGATTCCTTTAACAAGCGCAACGTTAATCATTGCATTAAGCAACGATTTGCTTAATGACTGTGGCAAAAGGCACGACTCACTTAAACTGGCTTGCTTAGAAATTTTGATTCCAAGTGTGGGTCCTAAATCGAGGACTCTATCAGTACAAAAAAAGAAAAATCTCAGAATCTCTGCAGAATCACATGTGCCTTTCACATCTTCTCTGCGATGTCTATCTTTAATAAAGCATCCGTGAGATACGGCAATTCATCAAAAATGTAATCTCCCTTTCCCTCCCTCCTTTCCTGTTTCTTCCTTCCAGCGCTCTTGCTTAATAAGAAATCGGTCCATTGAACTGTTACAACTAGCTAATATCCTGTGATCTCCGACAGGAAGAATGCAAAATAAAAAACACCCCTAAAAAATCAAAACAAAACACCGCAAGACAGAACAAATGTTTTTTAGGGGGGGAAAAAATTAAATAGAACAAGTTGCCTTATTAAGCGAGTTGTGTGTCTTTGTGACAGGGGAAAGCCAAGCCAGCAGCTCTTCCAGGTCTGGAAAATAAATGCAATTTAAAACAACACAGCGAGAGGAATAAAAATCTTTCAGGGCCACCGTAAGCCAAAAAAGAAAAAAGAAAAAGAAAAGAAATTCAACTCAGGAAGAAAGAACAAGTCGGTAAAATTTAAACCCGCTGTTGTTTCCGAAGCAAGATTCTGTATTGCCTGGAGCAGGTGTCAGCAACCCACGGCTCCGGAGCTACATGTGGCTCTTTCATCCCCCTGCTGTGGCTCCCTATTGGCTGAACCCACCACTGACTGGCCCCACACCTCGCCTTCCCCTTCCAGGCACTCCTCGTCTGGCCTGAGAGAGAGGAGAAAGAGAGAAAGAGAGAGACAGAGATAGAGAAAGAGACACACAGAGAGAGGTGCCTATTTCCCACAGAATACACTGGGAGTCACAAAACTTGGGTAGGCGTGGCTGGGGGGATCATGTGACTGGTGAAAGTGAGTGACATCGAGTTGACCACACCCACCCAGGTTTTGTGGCTCCCGTGTTTTCTTTTCTTGTGGGAAATGGGTCAAAATGGCTCTTTGAGTGTTTAAGGTTGCAGACCCCTGGCCTGGAGTGAGGCATCTCTTTTTTAAATGTTTTATTCAGTTCACACGTCCGTCCTCGTCGCTGTATTTTTTTCCTACCCTGTTTCCCTGAAAATAAGACCTCCCCTGATAATAAGCCCAATCGGGCTTTTGAGCACATGTGCTTAAAAAAAGGCCTCCTCCTGAAAATAAGCCCTCCCCAAAACTATTTAAACGCATGTGCAGCTGGTCCCCACCATTTCCCCTGGTTTCCTCCATGTGCCCCAAAATAATAAGACCTCGCCGAAAATAAGCGCTTATTTCGGGGTTCAAAAAAATATAAGACAGAGTCTTATTTTTGGGGAAACACAGTAGTTGAAAACACAGAAAAACGAGCCAAAAAACTGAGACCAAAGGGGAGGGGGAAAGTTATGTAAAGTTATGTAAATATTTATGTAAAATATCCAGGGCGGGAGGGAAGCTCAGCTCAATGAAGAAAAAAAGGCAGCATTGGGTTGAAGTCGAATCACACCAGAATGTGCAGACGGCTTGAGAGTTGAACCAAAAAACACTGTGTGGTGTTCTTTCCTTTCACCTCCGTCTCTGAATACAGTTTCATCACTGTATTGGTGGTGTTATCTAGTTGGGTAATGAAACATCTGCAAACAAATAACCAAGCTCAGAGTGCACCAAAGACCACACAATCCTCCTCCTCCACTACCACGAACCTCAGTCCCTTCTAAAACTGAGGATGTTATCTAGTTGGGTAATGAAACTTCTCCAAACAATCAACCAAGCTCAGAGAGCACTAAGAACCTAACTGACAATAAGTTAAAATGTTTAATGATAAATTGAAGAGAAGGAGGAGCACAAAAAATGCCACCGACTGTTACACTGTCTTTGATTGTATGGAATGATAATGGTTTTTATATTATGTGGGGGGGGGGGGTTGAAAATAAAAAATATTTTAAAAAAAACCATTCAACCGGTTTTATTCCCCCCTCATGTATGATGGCTGAGAAGCCATCTGCATTTGAAATAGCTCTGTTCCACAATTAGATTCTTTCTTTCTTTTTAAAGATGCAAATTAAAACATGTCCTAATAAAAGAGCATCAACACGGCAGCCGATTGGAGTTTGTTCTTTAATGATAGCCTGAGAACAGAGCATTTGATATGCAAAGGGTAAAAATAGCCGCGAAGGAAATAAACAAGCTGCCTATCTGAGTTTCAGAGCCTCTTGGAACAGCAAGACTTTTCTGCAATCAGAGTTCCTGGCAGGAAGCGCTGCGGTTAAAGTGCCATCAAACAGTCCAGCAGGTGGACCCCTTCGAGGCTATCTAGGATACGCATTGAGAGACCGAACCAAGGGACCAACTAGCCAGCATACCGTTTCTGACAGTATCCAGATGTGTTTGGAACGCTCGTGAAGCCACACATCGCCCTCTGTGGTAACTTCCATCATTTAAACTATGCCCTCGTTCCATCAGCCTCTATCCTCCTCCTCCTCCTCCTCCTCCTCCTCCTCTTCCTCCTATCTCCTCTTCTTCTTCCTCTCCCTCTTCTGCCTCCTTCTCTTCTTCTTCTGCTTCTGCTTCTTCTGCTTCTCCTCCTCCTCCTCTTCCTCCTATCTCCTCCTCCTCCTCCTCCTTCTTCTCTCCTCTTCCTCTTCTTTTGATGCTGCTTCTGCTTCTCTCCTCTCCTCCTCTTCCTCCTCCTCCTCTTCTACTGCTGCTGTTTCTGCTTCTTCTGCTTCTCCTCCTCCTCCTCTTCCTCCTATCTCCTCTTCTTCCTCTCCCTCTCCCGCATCCTCCTCCTCCTCTTCTTCTGCTGCTGTTGCTACTGCTTCTTCTGCTTCTCCTCCTCCTCCTCTTCCTCCTATCTCCTCTTCTTCCTCTCCCTCTCCCGCATCCTCCTCCTCCTCTTCTTCTGCTGCTGTTGCTACTGCTTCTTCTGCTTCTCCTCCTCCTCCTCTTTCTTCCATATCTGTCATCAGACGTTGGCAATCCTATTTTTATCAACAGCCCCATGAAAAAGTGCTGTTGAGTTTTTTCCAAAATGGTCCCTTAGATTTTGACGCCATGATGTTCTTCTTCTGCCTGGACCTCGTTTGCCTTCAATGTTCTCTTGTTAGTTCTTTAGTAAGGATGTTCCTTTAATTAGGATGGGTGATACATAATTTATTTCTTAGGGAAATCAACATCCTTCATGGGAAAAGCTAGTTGGGTCTAGTGGTTAAGACACCAGGCTAGAAACCAGAGTCTGGGAGTTCTACTCCCGCCTCAACCATGAAAGCCAGCAAAGTGACTTTGGACCAATCACCTGGAGATAATGAGTTCTACTCCTTCCTTAGGTGTGAAAGAGTGACTTTGGTCCAATCACCAGGAGATGGTGAGTTCTAGTGCTTTCTTAGATGTGAAAGATGGTTGAGTGACTTTGGGCCACTCACCAGGAGACGGTGAGTTCTAGTCTAGTAAGTGCTATTCTCCAAAGCAACTGAGGGCAGGACAAGAAGCAACGGGTGGAAACTAATCAAGGAGAGAAGTAACTTAGAACTAGAACTTAGAAATTTCCTGACAGTTAGAACAAGTAATCAGTGGAACAACTTGCCTCCAGAAGTTGTGAATGCTCCAACACTGGAAGTTTTTAAAAAGAGGTTGGATAACCCTTTCTCTGAAGTGGTGTAGGTTCTCCTGCTTGAGCAAGAGGTTGGACTAGAAGACCACCAAGGTCCCTTCAAACTCTATTGTTATTCCATTCCATTCCATTCCATTCCATTCCATTCCATTCCATTATTCTATTCTATTCTATTCTATTCTATTCTATTCTATTCTATTCTATTCTATTCTATTCTATTCTATTCTATTCTATTCTATTCTATTCCATTCCATTCCATTCCATTCCATTCCATTCCATTCCAGCTTTAGACATGAAACCTTAGTAACTAAATTAATCCTTTCTCTGGTTTCTGGCATCAAAGGCATCAATTAGCCAGATATTCCTACCTGCATAACACGTCTAAAAGTGGACAATTCCATCCAGATGTCCCTTTGCCTTCTCATTAAACTTCCCAAAGGATCTGGGGATTTCAAGGGCCAAAGACTGAATTAAATATGTCAGGTTAGATACCATCCATCTGGTTCCCTTCAGTTACCCTGGGCTGCAGTTGTATCCCAGGGGATTCCTTCCACTGCTAATCCAATCTATTTAATGAAACTGATTAAGAGTAGAGTAAGTGGGAAGCTGACAGCAATCCAAAATGAAAAACTGGAGATGTCCTCCTCTACTTCATATATATCCTTCTAATGGAAAGGGAGTGGGCTCTTTCTTAGCCACAGAACTACCTCCCCGAAGAGTATATAAAACACATAGGAGAGATATATTACCACAAATGTATCACTTTTGGTGGCTTTTTTAATCAACTTTCCTGACATTTCCATAGCTTCCTACCTTGCAACAAAGGCACGATCTCATCTTGACAAATTAATGAGTCAAATTCATATTACCGTGTTTCCCCCAAAATAAGACCCTGTCTTATGTTTTTTGTACCCCAAAATAAGTGCTTGGCCTTATTTTCGGGGAGGTCTTATTATTTTGGGGCACATAGAGCAAGACGGAGCTCCTCTAGCTGTCTTACCTGATTTCCAGCTCCGTCTCCCGAACTCTAACCAGAGGAAATGGTGGGGACGGGCTGTGCATGCAGTGAAATATTTTCAGGGAGGGCTTATTTTTTGAGGGGGGACTTATTTTAGTGCATGCGCTCAAAAGCCTGATTGGACTTATTATTCGGGTAGGTCTTATTTTCGGGAAAACATGGTAATAACAGATTAATATTCACTAAGTCTGCATTACTGTTACTATTAATCTTCTCATTGTTCCTATTACCCATCTCCTCCCACTTATGACTGTAAGTTTGTTGCTTGTATCCTTATGATTTATATTGTTTCCTAGTATGATTTGATTACTTATTTGTACCCTATGACTATCATTAAATGTTGTACCTTATGATTCTTGACGAATTGTCTTTTTATGTACACCCGAGAGCATATGCACCAAAGACAAATTCCTTTTATGTCCAATCACACCTGGCCAATAAAGAATTCTATTCTATTCTATTCTATTCTATTCTATTCTATTCTATTCTATTCTATTCTATTCTATTCTATTCTATTCTATTCTATTTTTATCCCATCCCATCCCATCCCATCCCATCCCATATTCTATTCTATTCTATTCTATTCTATTCTATTCTATTCTATTCTATTCTATTCTATTCTATTCTATTCTATTCTATTCTATTCTATTCTATTCTATTCTTCTCCCATCCCATCCCATCCCATCCCATCCTATCCATTAACTATACTTATTATTGAGAAAGTCCTTTAAGTTTTACACACTTGATAGATGTGAAGCCCGGTTAACCAAGCTGACATTAATTAGATAGCATGCAGAGGGCACACAATTTATATTTTTAATTTAGAGTAGAGTAGGAAGCAATCTTTTCAAATCCGTTCTTCCCTGCAGGAATTAAAATAGGGGAAATCCCTCAAAGACAGTAAACTGACTTTTTCTTTCTATTTCATAATACATTTGCCCAATAATGGCAACAAAATTATAGCAAATGATAAGGAAATACATAAGGGTGGCCGTCTACTCTTCTACCCAAAGGCAAGCTTGTTGGTCAACTTCCTTCTTTTTATCTGATCATTGTTCTAAAGATGTTCAGCCACACCCAACATTTGATAGTGCTGGACATTACACTAGAGAACTAGAATCTTATGTCATCCCAAAACTGTTGGGGTGCTAGATGGGGGGGGATGCATTTTTATAGAAAAATGTTAACTGAAGCCCATGTCCCTCTTACTTTTTAATCTTCTACAAGGAGATGTTTCCTACAGATATCAAGAAAGCTTGGGGAGAATGAAATTTAAGCTTTTGTGAGACCAGATGAAGTAGACACCCATACAAGGTTGGTGTTGGTGTTGGTGTTGGTGTTGGTGTTGGTGTTGGTGTTGGTGTTGGAGGAGGAGGAGGAGGAGGAGGAGGAGGAGGAAGAGGAAGAGGAAGAAGAAGAAGAAGAAGAAGAAGAAGAAGAAGAAGAAGAAGAAGAAGAAGAAGAAGAAGAAGAAGAAGAAGAAGAAGAAGACAACTAACTAAGAATGGAGACTAATGGAGGGAAGGCATAGCTAAATGATGGAAGTTACCACAGGGGGTGATGAAACATGATTGTCTAAGTCCAATGACAGATATGGAAGGAGGAGGAGGAGGAGGAGGAGGAGGAGGAGGAGGAGGAGGAAGAAAAAGAAGAAAAAAATGAGTGAAAATTCCACCTGTGAATCTGAAGAGATTGGCACGGCAACCAGATCCAAATCAACCAAAACAAGGAAACAACTTAGCTTTCAATCCATCCCCTTCATCTTTCCTTCTTGTAGAACACTGGAATTTCAAAGAGGGAAATCCATTCTCAAAACATGGCCTGATTGCCATGGGCAAAAAGAGAGATGTAAGAGGTGAGCAAACCTAGAAAGATTCAGCTATTGTCAGAACAACAGCCTCCCATTTTTTAAAGGAATATTGCCCCCGTCTTTAAAGAGGAGAAAATAAAAGTTCTAAAATGAATTTTTGCAGAATCATCAAGAGCTCAATTCCCCCAGAATTTACAATCCATCTTCCAAATCTGGAATACTTCCTCTAGGGCAGGGGTCTGCCACTTTAAATATTCAAAAGAGCCATTTGGACCCGTTTCCCACAGAAAAGAAAACACCGGGAGCCACAAAACCTGTGTGGGCGTGGCCAACTCAATGTCACTCACATCCACCAGTCACATGACCACCACCCCTAGCCACGCCAACCCAGCTGGTCATTGGGGAAGAGAACCAGTTGTTAAAAACCACTGCGAACCACAAAATCCTTTTGACATATCTCTCTCTCCCCTCCCTCCCTTCCTCCCTCCCACTCTTCCCCCTCTCTCCCCCTCTCTCCGTATCTCTCTGTCTCTGCCCTGGCTGCTTCTCCACACCTGCTGTTGCCCTTACCTTCTCAGGCCAGGTGAGGAGTGACTAGGAGGGGAGGGCCAGCCAATGGTGGGATCATCTGACAGGGAGCCACAGCAGAGGGTCCAGGTTGCTGATCCCTGCTCTAGGGGTTGCTTCCAGCTGCTAAAAGACACAAGTATGCAACGTGTCTTTCACGAAGCCAGCTGAATTGGTCACTTTGGATTGGGGTGGGGTGGGAGAAGAAGCCTTGATAAATTGGACACCCCCCCACCCAACTTGAGACAACGTTCAACAGTCTCCCTACATGGCATTTGTGTTGCTACGTTAATTATCGCACAGCTAGGGATTAAATCTTAGAGCTTGGCCTTTACTTAATGAGCAAGCTGTGAGGATCCGGACTCATATTTTATTAATCAAAGATGTTTTAAAACATCGTGACAGAGATATATTTAACAAATGCATGCGCGGCATGGCGTAGGGACCGTTGCTTTTCTTTCAATAGTTTCTTTTCAACACAAAGACGATCTTGCCAGGAGGACTTTGTTAAGCTAACACAGAAAAAAAGGAAGGTTCTACATTTAGGCAAGGAAAATCAAAGGCACAGGTACAGTTTAGGTGGTACCTGGCTCAATAGTGGTAACCATGAGAGGATCTTGGACAACCATTTAAATAGGAGCCAGCCGTGTGCAGCAGCTGCCAAAAAAGCCAACACAGTTCTAGGCTGCATCAACAGAGAGCCTCAGATAGCTCAACAGGCTAGATAGCCTGTTATTAACACCCAGCTGTCTGCAATTGTGCAAGTTCGAGGCTCAAAGTTGACTCAGCCTTCCATCCTTTCTAAGGTAGGTAAATTGAGGACCCAGTTTGTGGGGGCAATAAGCTGACTTTGTATAAAAATATACAAAAGTATGAAGGCTATTGCTTAATGCACTGTAAGCCACCCTGAGTCTCCGGAGAAGGGTGGCATATAAATCTAATTAAAAAAACAAACAAACAGAGGGATAGAATCAAGATCACCTGAAGGGTTAAAACCACTTTATAATGCCTTGGTAAGGACACACTTGGAATATGGCATCCAGTTTTGGTCACCACAGTGTAAAAAAGATGTGGAGACTCTAGAAAGAGTGCAGAGAAGACCAACAAAGAGGATTAGGGGACTGAAGGTTAAAATATATAAAGAACGGTTGCAGGAACTGGATATGTCTTATTTAATGAAAAGAAGGAATAAGGGAGGCATGATAGCAGTGTTCCAATATCTCAGGGGCTGCCACAAAGAAGAAGGAATTAAGATATTCTCCAAAGAACCAGAAGGCAGGACAAGAAGCAATGGGTGGAAACTAATCAAGGAGAGAAGCAACTTAGAACTAAGGAGGAATTACCTGACAGAACAATTAATCAGTGGAACAACTTGCCTCCAGAAGTTGTGAATGCTCCAAAACTGGAAGTTTTTAAGAAGAGGTTGGATAACCATTTGTCTGAAGTGGTGTAGGGTTTCCTGCCTAAGCAGGGGGTTGCACTAGAAGACCTCCAAGGTCCCTTCCAACTCTGTTATTCTGTTAACCATTCTCTCCTCAGCCGTATTCTTGAGCTTGAATCCCTGCCTGATACTGATGCACCGTAAGGAAGGAACACAACAATGAATGTATTATAGCTTATCCCCTAGTGAGATTCATAGATACAGTCTTTAAACTAGTGTCTATGGGAAGTAGCATTTCCTTTCTTAATCAGAGCCTCTCCGGAATCTGCGTTAAACTGGTTACATTTTCTGTGCTTGGGACAAGTCTGTGTAGAGCTTAAAGCAACAGGCTAGGAACTGGGCGGCTGTGAATTCTAGTCCACTTTGAGGCACAGAGCTAGCTGGGCGAGGGTCCAGTCCTTCTCTCTGAGCCCTAAGAAAGAGATGGCAAGGGTAAACCACTTCTCCCCCCAAAAAACCCTTTCCAAAAATTTGCGATCTCTAAGAATCAGACATGGTTGAATTGACCGATTAGAACTGAGAGATCTTTATAGAAATGGCTGGTTCATATTATTATGAAAATGCAAAAAAATCTGTGGTTTGATGTTAATGCCTTATTTTACAGAGTCGAAAAGTGGGCTGTGAAAATATCTACAGACCCCTTACATCCTGGATATAAATTGTTTCAACTCCTACCCTCAAAATGACGCTATAGGGCTCTGCACACCAAAAAAACTAGACACAAGGACAGTTTTTCTAGAACGCCATCACTCTGCTAAACAACTAATTCCTACAACAATATCAAATTAACTACTATTAGTATTACTATTCTTCTCATCCTTACTAGTACCTATCTCTTCCCAGTTATGGATATATCCATGTTGCTTGTATCTTTACAACTTACATTGTTTTATTGTATGTATGTATATTGTATGTATGTATATATGATTTGATTGCTTAGTATCCTATGACTATCACTAAGTGTTGTATCTTATGATTCTTTACAAATATATTTTCTTTTTTTCTTTATGCACACTGAGAGCATATGTACCAAAGACAAATTCCTTGTGTGTCCAATCACACTTGGCCAATAAAGAATTCTACCTACCTACCTACCTATCGATATACTGCAGATAGATAATCTATCTATTGTAACCGAGAGTCAGAAATCAATGCTTCCTTTCCTTTCCTTTCCTTTCCTTTCCTTTCCTTTCCTTTCCTTTCCTTTCCTTTCCTTTCCTTTCCTTTCCTTTCCCTTCCCTTCCCTTCCCTTCCCTTCCCTTCCCTATCTCTCCTTTCCTTCCCTATCTCTCTTCCCTATCTCTCTTCCCTTTCCTTTCCTTTCCTTCTTTCCTTTCCTTTCCTTTCCTTTCCTTTCCTTTCCTTTCCTTTCCTTTCCTTTCCTTTCCTTTCCTTTCCTTTCCTTCTCTTCCCTTCCCTATCTCTCCTTTCCTTCCCTATCTCTCCTTCTTTCCTTTCCTTTCCTTTCCTTTCCTTTCCTTTCCTTTCCTTTCCTTTCCTTTCCTTTCCTTTCCTTTCCTTCCCTTCCCTTCCCTTCCCTTCCCTTCCCTTCCCTCCCCTTTCCCCTTTCCTCACTTCTCTTTTTCCCCACTGCTTTTCTATTTACTTCGTATTTTGTATTTATAACTTTATATAAATGCTTTATAACTCGGTTGAATGGAAGAAAACAAAACAAGTGGATGGGTCTGGCTCATTCCCATTAGCTGTGTCAATGTGCCAACAGACAAAGCAATTGCTTGTTAAATTTAAGGGACCACATAGGGGACCCTGTTTCTGAGCTGGTCTACCACCATAATAAATGCATTCTACTTTTTTTTTTATTCCCACAGCCAAGCAATTATGCAAAGATGAAGAAGAGGACATGGAGGCAAAGAACGCCTCGCCGAGGGGCACAAGAGGAAAGCAATAAATGGAAGACAAAAAAGACTAACCTGCTGAGATATCCTCCTGAAAGGTGGATAAGGAGCAACCTCTGAGAGGCATTGGCGGGACTAACCCAAGACAAATTGAGAAAGGAAGGCGCCGAGCAGTACTGGAATCCTTAAATGGCGGCTTTAAACAGTGGCTACAAAAATCATATCTGGTCCTTGGGACTTGGCTTCTCTGAAAGCAATCCACTCAGCTGCCCGCATGGTTTCTCCTATATAAACAGCCCCTTCCCCGCCCCCCAGAAGGGTCAGACCTACTGCTCCAGTGTAGGGTGCCTGCTGTTAATTTTAAATTAATCTCCCTGCCTGGTTGGGGTTGACCTTTTCGGTAAGTGCCTGGAAACAGCATATTAGTCGCCTGGGGGCCTGAGGAGAGAGCTAGGGCATGGAGAGAGAAAAACGCACACATTCGCACCAGCACGTACACACACAAACACTTGTGCAAAACTCGAACCTTTTAAGCTGTGTTGCAGCCTTTGGTAGGGGTGAGGTTTACCTTGTTGTTCATAACATGGCTTGTGATGTCTCAAGGAATTGGGGTGATGGTAGTTTGGGAATTCTCGGGTCAATTCCCAGGTATTAAATTCTTGAATACAGCTCCTCTGTCTGGAACTTGCACTGCGCATCGGACATAAATGCAATTGAGAGAGTCCAGAGATATTATACGAGAAGAGTCCTCTAGTCCTCTACCCACAATAAAATAACTTATGCCACCAGACTCCAAATTTTGGGTTTGGACAACTTAGAACTATGCTGACTTCAGTCTGACCTAAGCGTAGTACATAAAATTATCTGCCACAATGTCCTTCCTGTCAATGACTACTTCAGCTTCAACCGCAACAATACATGAGCAAATAATAGATCCAAACTCATAGTAAACCTCTCCAAACTCGATTGCAGAAAATACGACTTCTGCCACAGAGTGGTCAATGCCTGGAACTCACTACCTGACTCTGTGGTTTCTTTCCCAAACCCCCAAAACTTTAACCTTAGACTGTCTACTTTTGACCTCACCCCATTCCTAAGAGATCCGTAAGAGGCATGCATAAGTGCAGCAATGTGCCTACCATCCCTGTCCTAATGTTCCCTTTTATTTGTAACCCTTTCATGTATTCATAATCATGTTTATACTTTTATCTGTAATCTTATATATGCCTGACTAAATAAATACAATCAATAAAAAAAACATAGTTTCTTTGCAATGCCTAAAATTCAATCCGGTCTGGTCCAGAAGAGGACTCGAGGCTAAAAGATACAATGAATAGACGCAGGAATTGGATATGCTAGTTTAGTGAAAAGAAGGTCAAAGGATACCACTTTGGAAAAATATTACATTGAAAATGAATACAACAATAGAGAGAGAATGGAGAGGGATAGAGGAGAAGAGAGAGGAAGGGGAAAGAGAGGGAAAGAAGAAAGGGAAAAGGAGAGGAAGAAAGAGAGGGGAAACAAGAGTAGGAGAGAAGGTTAGAAGGGAGGAAGAAGGGAGGTGTGGGGGAAAGGAAGGGGAAGTAGAGAAGGAGAAGGGGAGGAGGAAAGAAGAAAGTAGCAGTTGGAAGAAGCGAGGGAAAGGAAAGAAAGGAGAGGGAGAAGAAGGACTGTTGTGAAACAAGGGGGATGAAATGGTAGATGAGCAACCCCGAATATACTTAAATTGTTTAGGATGAAGATTGTATTAGTATGAAAGTTAAAAGAAAATATGTATGTACATTTAAGATACATTTATGAGAGAGAAAAAAATAAATAATAATTAGGAGTAATAATATTGTGTTCATTATACTGAAATGTATGGTATCCAAATATCACACTATTCACGAATTGATATGTGTAAACAATAAAAAATTAAAAATTAAAAAAGAAAAGAAAAGAAAGAGGCACACCTCTAAAGAAGTGGTTTTTGGTTAGACAAAGCTGTGTGTTTATTTGAAACTGAATTTATTCGGCTGTTCCTCAAATCTGCAGAGATTCAGTGAAACGACTCAATAAATCCATTAAATTCCTACACAGAATGAACAACTCATCCTTTAATTGGACAAGTTTCTGTCCCTGTTAATAAAAACCCTCTCTTTCTTTTACAAGACAGCTTTTTGTTGTTGTTAATCTTTGCCTGAACTGAGGAGACAATTACCAATCCTGGAGTTCGTTCTATCTAGCCTAGGAAGCGAGCATTTAGAAAAATCGTCTTTTTTCCTAATCAGAAGACCGGTCAAGTCAGTTCCCTCCCAAAAGGACGATTTGACATTCCCTATCAACCATCTCCAATTTAATTGCTCAAACTAGCACACACAGATGATGGTAAAAAAGACTGGGGGGCAAAGGCTTTAATTGTTTAAAAATAAAATAATAGCATTATCCTTGAAGAATTAGCAGAATGGAAAAAGAGAAGTTGCGCTGTTGTGGTCCGCCAACAACCTGTGGAGCTGGCAGCAGAGTCGGACAGTGAGGAGGCTGGGGAGGACAATGGGCCAGTTCTGGAGGCTGGGGAAGGCCTGGATGAGGGCTCTGCGTCGGAGGCAGAGATGGGGCCAGGGCCATTGGGGAGCAATGTGCAGACTCTGGAGATTCCAGATGCGGACAGCAGAGAGGCAGAGGAACAGGAGGAGCCTGTTCCTAGTGCGCGCATGAGAAGAGCTGCCAGAAGGCAAGAGCAGCTGAAGCAAAAAGGACGACTCAGGAGTAAGGCCAGGAGATGATTGGCCCTTCCCAGAAGGCTTAAAAGACCAGCAACGAGCCTCTTGAACTTTGTGGGGGGTTTGCCAAGAAAAGCCTGTGGCAGATTGCCAAAGACATCAAAGGTTGTTGATAAGGCTGTAGGACCGGTTATGAAGAATTTTGTTTTGGACTAAGCTGAGAATGAATTAATTCCCAGCTGTTTTGATAAAATAAGTTTGTTCAGGACTGAATTGTGTTTGGTAATCACTACGTGGGCCTCGGTCACAACATGCCCTGCTTTTTTTTCTATCGTTGGCAATTCTAATCAAAGGAAGGAGAGTCTTTGATGGTGTCACAGACACGATGTTCCACATGGTTTGGGGAATACCAACATGGCTAAATGTCTGGAGAGAAGGAAGAAACTTTTTTTTTTGACAGTGAGAACAAATACTCTGTGGAACAGCTTGCTGCTAGAAGTTGTGGCTGCTCCATCACTGGAAGTTTTCAAGAAGAGACGTTGGTCAGCCATTTATCCAGAGTGGTATAGGGCCATGATGGTGAACCTATGGGATGTGTGGCACAGGTGGTACGCGTAGTCGTATCAATGGGCACGCAAGCTCAACTCTGACGCGCATGCGTGTGCTCACCACCTGAACAGGTCATTTCCTGCCTCCTAGAAAGACTCTGGTGCCTGGGGAGGGCAAAAATGGCCTTCCCCATTCCCCTGGAAGTGCATAGAATTATGGGTGTGGGCGACGGCCTCTCCTCCCCACTCCTGGCATGTGATGGCAAAAAGGTTAGCCATCACTGGTATAGGGTCTCCTGCTTAAGCAGGGGGTTGGACTAGAAGACCTCCATGGTCCCTTCCAACCCTATGATTATATGTTCTATTGCAAATCTCAGAACAAGTGGATGGGGAATCTCCACTCCGGAGACTCGGGAAATGCCTGTGTTCATTTTGAGGCATATAATCCAAAGAAAACCTGGGATGATTTTGGGTGAATCCAACTAATTAAACTACTAAATCAGTTTTATTAGTTTCTCAGAGAGAGGGAACTTGACAAGGCGACTAACTCTGTGTTTGCAAGGACATGTGGTACCTTCATCAACATGGATGGCTTCAACACGAAATTTGCCATGGGTTAATTGTGTCTTAAGGAGCTTCAGCACCATGGAGAGCAACAGCTTAGTCTTTCAAACATATGTTTTAGGATTGTGTTTTAGGGTTTTTTTACTTATTTATTTTATTTATTTTGCCAAGCATGTATAAGATAACAGATATAAGTATAAACATGATTATGAATACAGGATATAGAGACCAATAAAGGGACAGTAGGATAGGGATGGTAGGCACGTTAGTGCGCTTATGCACGCCTCTTACAGATCTCTTAGGAATGGGGTGAGGTCAAAAGTAGACAGTCTAAGGTTAAAGTTTTGGGGGTTTGGGAAAGAAACCACAGAGTCAGGTAGTGAGTTCCAGGCATTGACCACTCTGTGGCAGAAGTCGTATTTTCTGCAATCGAGTTTGGAGAGGTTTA
Source organism: Masticophis lateralis (assembly GCA_030761175.1). NCBI lineage: Eukaryota > Metazoa > Chordata > Lepidosauria > Squamata > Colubridae > Masticophis > Masticophis lateralis. The sequence continues at coordinate 5,545,491 of JAUDYJ010000014.1, forward strand.
CTATGAGTTTGGATCTATTATTTGCCCATATATTATTGCTGTTGAAGCTGAAGTAGTCATTGACAGATAGGATGTTGTAGCAGATAATTTTGTGTACTACGCATAGGTCTGACCGAAGGCAGAGTAGTTCTAAGTTGTCCAAGCCCAAAATTTCAAGTCTGGTGGCATAAGATATTCCGTTGTGAGCAGAGGAGTGGAGGACTCTTCTTGTGAAATATCTCTAGACTCGCTCAATTGTATTAATGTCCGATATACAGTGCGGGTTCCAGGCAGATGAGCTGTCTTCGAGAATTGGTCTAGCAAAGGTTTTGTATGCCCTAGTTTGCAGTTCAAGATTGTGTTTTGTGTTTTGTTTTGGGGTTTGCTTTTTTTTTTGAGAACCTTTGCAATAGTGGATATCATTAATATAGAGAAGAAAAGAAGAAGGCATGACTCTGTGCCTTTGTCTTCCAAGTGCACTAAAAGACAAGGACTGGAAGACGAATAAATGAGAGAGAGAGAGAGAGGCACATGCTTGACGGAGCAAACAACCAACATTTAAAACCTGCCAGAGTTTAATTTTAACAGCACATTACAAGCCAAGCGGAGCTGTGTATTTTCAGCCACATCCGTGTGATAAAAAAGATCAGACCAAACTGGGATGAGTAACAGAAAAGGGACAATCGAAAGGATGAAGAGTACAGTAGCTCTCTCTCTCTCTCTCTCTTAAAGGAATGGCTGTTGCAAAAACAAGGTTTTTGGGATGACTTTTGTAGTTAGAAATGGAGAGAAAAGCATTGTCTTCTTCTCTTCAATCCCAAAGTCCAACAGGACTTTCTGGGGTTTTTTTGGAGACGTTTCTCTTCTCATCCAAGAACCTTCTTCAGCTCTGACTGGATGGCCGGGAATGGAAGGATTTCAGTGAAAGGATCTTTCCATTCCCCACCATCCAGCCAAGAGCTGAAGAAGTTTCTTGGATGAGAAGCAAAACGTCTTCAAAGAAAAACCAGAAAGTCCATTTGAAGAAAAAAAAAAAGCAACTTTGGGACAACCATGACCTTGGTTGATAGAGAATCTCCACTGACAATCCCAAAGTTGGATTCACGCAATATGAGTGGAGAATAATTTGGGGGAATCACAAGACAATGCAACTTTTTCTCCAAGCCAGGGGTGTCAAACTCGATTTCATTGAGGGCCGCATCAGGATTGTGTTTCACCTCAGGGGGCCGGGTTGCGCATGGCCAGGGTGGGAATGGCGAGCTTGACGTCACTTGTGTTGGGGGTGCCTGTTGTGGGCCGAGCATTCTGCCAGGGAAAATGGGCTCCCGAGCTCCATTTTTGGCTGTGACAGCCTCCTGTAACCAGTGGTGAAATTCTACTGGTTCACACCGGTTCGGGTGAACCGGCAGTGCTAAAAGCTACCAGTTGGTGCGAACAGGTATTTCCGACAATCAGCTGTGCCATGCGATTTATATTCAGAGATGGTATTTGCCAGTTTTCTAAACTACTCAAAATTTCCGCTACTCGTTCTCTGAACTGCTCAAAATTTCCGCTACCAGTTCTCCAGAACCTGTCAGAACCTGCTGGATTTCATCCCTGCCTGCGAGCCAGATCTGGCCCCTGGGCCTTGAGTTTGACACCCTTGCTTCAGGCAATTCATTTTCTTGGAGAAGAATAATAATACTGGCCCGTTCCTCCTCAACAACTCAAGGTACACCCCACTTCGAAAGGCACCCCGATTTTTGTTTCTAAGTTTGGGAGAGAACTTATAACATCCTCCTTTTTTTCCACCCTGGCAAATGTCAGCTCCTCCTAAATGGATCTGAAATTGAATTGGAGAGAACACGGTGTTAGATACCCCTCCCTCCCCCTCCCTCCCGCTCTGCATCTCTCTTATGTAATCGCTGAACACTGCTCTATTTCATGGAGAAAACAATTCCTGCTACCGTTTATCTGCTCGAGAAGATTTATCTCCCTTTGGGGAGTTCTGGATCTCGTTACTGAAAAGCTCTCATTTCGTAAGACGTAGGAGACCAGCAAGAATGGCGAAAGATATAACTGTTTGGAAGAGAACGTGGTTGCTTAGGGGGTCGGGGGAGAAATCTGGCCGCAGACATGGAAGGAGGAGGAGCTTTGATCATGCTGCTGTGGACACCATCTTGACTTTCTTGCCCATACTCTGAAGACCACACTGCCCATAAGGATGAAGGCACACAGATCTCTCAGCTGTTTCGGGAAGAAACAGGAAGAAGAAGGAGAGAATAGGAAAATTTCAGGCATGATCTTCTTTATGGAATAGTTTTACTTTCAGATTTCCCAATTCTTTCTAGCATTACAGTGGCTATAGGGATGGATGATAGAACAATGGGTGTATGGATGGCCAAATGGATATACGTATGTAAGTAGGTATGTATGCATGGATAGGTAGGAAAGTAGGCAGGTAGATAGGTAGATAAATAGATAGATTCGTTCCTTTGGAACAAATTGCCCCTGGATATACGTAAGATCCCTGACCTTCGCACCTTTCACCGAGCTCTGGTCTGATGATATGTGAAAATTTTAATGGGTTTTAGCTTTGGGATTTTTAACATCTGGCCATTTTATTGAATTAGTTTTAAAATTGTTTTAACTTTTGTATTTGATGTTTTTTATTATTGGCTGTACACTGCCCTGAGTCCTTTGGGAAAAGGGCAGTATAGAAATTTGATAATTAAATTAAATTAAATTAAATTAAATTAAATTAAATTAAATTATTAAATTAGATAGATAGATAGATAGATAGATAGATAGATAGATAGATAGATAGATATAGATATAGATAGAATGGATGGACAATAGATAGATGATAGATAATATAGTTGATAACTGATTGGTAGGTGGGTAGGTAGGTAGGTATAGATGATTAGATAGATAGATAGATAGATGATAGATAGATAGATAGATAGATAGATAGATAGAATGGACAATTGATGGATATTAGATGATAGATTGATAATATAGATAGATACCAGTAGGTAGGTAGGTAGGTAGGTAGGTAGGTAGGTAGGTAAGTAGGTAGGTATAGATGATTAGATAGATAGATAGATAGATAGATAGATAGATAGATAGATAGATAGATAGAATGGACAATTGATGGATATTAGATGATAGATTAATAATATAGATAGATACCGGTAGGTAGGTAGGTAGGTAGGTAGGTAGGTAGGTAGAGATGGATGGAGACAGACGGACAGAGAGACAGACACTCTAGATAGATACTGTAAATAGATAGGAATGATCAAAGTGGATCCACAACAGAGTTCCTGAAAAGTTGGCATCTCTTCCTGACTCTTGAACATGTTCAAGGACATGCGCATTTTGACATACTATGACCCCAGTTGGTTGTATCTACGGTTGATGCCTACAAGGGAACTTGTAGTGGGTGAACTAAACAGAATGTTCACTCAAAATGAAGTTTTGCATGTTGGTTTTTCTTCAAGCCAATTGCGTCAACACTTTGATGGATGATGTCGTGACATCAAGGCGTTTGTCAACTCTTAGCCAATGTTTAAATTTGAGCATTTTTTAAAAAAATTATTGTTGCAAGCTGGATAAAGAGGCCGAGATGCCTTTCTTCCTTGCTGTACTGCAGTATCATAAATCTTGCAGAGCCATTGCCTATAAGATCCTGAAATAGAAGGACTAGAGAACAGCCAGTCAAGGAAGATGAGATCACTCTCCTGTATATATATCCCTATTGTGGAAGATTGAGGAATCCTGCCAAAATTCAGATTTGCTGGTTGGTGAAGAACAGCTGATAGAAACTGCCAGATTACTGGCTTTGCTGGTTCCTCTAGTTCCGTGATGGCAAGCCTATGGCTGTGGGCACATGAGCCGTCGCCTCAGCTCAGCTCTGCCGCAAATGAGCACGCACCTCCCACCGGCCAGCTGATCTTCAGGTCTTTACTGCACAAGCACAGGGGGCACATGTGGATGGCCGCATGCACATGTGGGCAGGGTGCATGTGTGTGGATGCATGCATGGGGGAGCATGGGGGGCCATGCGTGCATGTGCAAGGAGCAGGGAGCAGGGCGTATGCGTGGGGGCCATGAGTGCATTGCATTTTGGGAGTTCGGGCACACGCTCACATTCACACAAGTGCGCTTTGGGCCCTTGGTCCGGATAAGTTTAACCATCACTGCTCTAGTTAGTTTTGTCTCCTCTTCTTAGACCTGTAGGGGTGCTGATTTATTTATCAAATTTATCTGCTGCCCATCTGGTGGTTTCAGGCTGGGGTGGTGGGGTGTCTCCAACCATGCCATCTTTGAGACTTGTGGACTTCAACTCCCAAAATTCCTCAGGCAGCAGAATTCTTCAGTCAGCTGCATTCTGGCTGAGGAATTCTGGGAGTTGAAGTCCACAAAGTTGCCAAGGTTTAGGTGAGATCCCTGACTCTTAATCTTTGGCAAAAGTCTTAAGACCTGGCTCAATTATTTATCGATTTCCTTCAGGGATCCAGTTTTGGAAGCTGTCCTTTCGCCCGTCTAAACAAGCCAAAGTAGAAGCAAAATCCTCTTTCTAAAAGGATCGTTTTGATGTTCTCCATCACAGATTTTCACATCTCAGTTGTTGTGGCCTGCCAGCGGCCAACAGAGCTGGTGGCAGACTTGGACAGTGAGGAGGTTGGGGAGGAACATGGGCCAGTCCTGGAATCTGGGGAAGGCTCTGATGAGGGCTCTGTGTCAGAGGCAGAGAGGGGGTCAGGATGGTTATCAGCTGTCTTCGGAGTTGGACATCAGTGGGGCAGAAGAACAGCTGGAGCCTGTTCCCGATGTGCAGAGCTGCCAGGAGAAGAGAACACCTATGGAACAAGGGCTGACTCGGGAGTAAAGGCACAGGTGGACAGTGAATGGCCCCTCCCATAGGGAATAAAGAGGAGCGAAAGGGATGGGGAGTTTGCAGGAGACAATTAGTTCAATTCATGAGGGTGAAATTCTGTTCCTGACTTCTTGCCAAGGAATTGCTGCCACAGAGTGGCATTTGGAAGATATTGGCCTGGCAGCTCTCCAAGCCTGATAAAGGTCTGTAGTTGTGAAATCTCATGAAAGACTGTTTGCCCGGACTTTGCTGGAGAGGAATTTCCCTTTAACCTAAATAAAAGAGGTTTTATCGGGATGAGGAGTCGGCTTCATGCTCTTGGGAGGCCTAGGTCAGATCATCAGCCAACTAAGACATTAGTAGAAATCTACGCCAAAAACGAGACAAGACCTTCCCCCAAAGAGAACCATGAATTTCTGTCAAAAACTGTAAACCTCTGTATGTGGAGGAGTGGGGAAGGATGTTACTCAGCTCAATGAAACCTTACGGATATAGCAATAACAATAGCTCTTAGACTTCTATACCGCTTCACAGCACTTTCCAGCCCCCTCTAAGTGGTTTACAGCGTCAGCCTCTTGTCCCCAACAATCTGGGTCCTCATTTTACCAACCTTGGAAGGATGGGAGGCTGAGTCAAACTGGTGGCAGTGGGCAGAGTTTGCCTGCAATACTGCATTTTAACCACTGCATACCATGGGTGGAAGGGAGGGAGGGAAAAAGGAAGAGCAATAGCACTTAGACTTCTATACCGCTTCACAGCGCTTTCCAGCCCCCTCTAAGTGGTTTACAGCGTCAGCCTCTTGTCCCCAACAATCTGGGTCCTCATTTTACCAACCTTGGAAGGACGGAAGGCTGAGTCAACCTTGAGTTGGTCAGGATTGGACTCCTGGCAGCCAGCAGAATTAGCCTGCAATGCTGCCTTCAAACCACTGCACGCCATGGAAGGAAGGCAGGCAGGCAGGCAGGCAGGCAGGCAGGCAGGCAGGAAGGAAGGAAGGAAGGAAGGAAGGAAGGAAGGAAGGAAGGAAGGAAGGAAGGAATTTGATCTGCCAAAGTGGTGGCAGCCGGCAGTCAGCAGAAGTAGCCTGCAGTACTGCACTCTAACCACTGCAGCTGAGCGCCACTGCAGCTCATTGGGGGTAGTTTTTTTGGAATCCTATCAATTTTGGAAGCCATTTTTTTTTCTTTTTAGCTTCCTAACTGCCACATATTTTAGTCTGGGAAACTGGGAGGTGGTTTTTTTTGTTGGTTTTTTTTTTGAGTGCTTTGAAGATTAGCCATAACATTCCTTACTCTGAGGGTCAAGGACATTTGCCTGCAGCTGAACGGGAATGACTGGGGATTGGCTCCAGTTGAGTCTGAAGAATGGATTGGGCATGTGGGTGCTGGGCAGGGACTTGGACTTTCCTTTGGGTGTGGAAAGCCCGGAAGCTCTCAGATTCGGGTTTTCCCAGATGTGCCAACATGACATCTCTAATAAGATGGAACTTTGAGGAGCTGATTTCATCAGGGGTGTTTTTTTGGGAACCCTGTTAGTTTTGGAAGCCATTTTTCCTTTTTAGCTTCATAACTTGTGAGAGGAAAAACCTCTCAGCATGTTTGCTGCAATTAATTGATTGATTGGTTGAACTGTTTTGAATGAACCAATCAGAGCACAGCTTCCTGGCTCTGAGTTTCCTGTACCTTCCAATGGTCAGTTTGAAGAGTATATAAGTTGTAGCAGGATTGCAGCCAGTGGAGCTAGCCAGAGACTCTCACGCAGAGACTCTGAGAACACCGACCCTCAGAGAGAACCTCCAGAGCTGAAGTCACTACAATGAGCTGAGTCACTGCCTTGCTCCTGAGAAGACTGACAAAGAATGCAGAGAGCCTCCCACGTATGGGAAGAAGACTAGAGCTAATGGACTTTGCTGAGAGGAGAATCCTGTAGGCTGTTGATGCCTTCCTGTAGGTTTTGTTTTTATGTGTTTTTATTAAAATAGTTTCTCACGACTTCTCAGTCAATTTCCATGCTAGTGCGTTGGTGTGCGTATCGGGCCACGGTCCACTCGAACCCAGAAAACCTTTTTCCTTCACGTAACTGCCACATATAAGATGCCTCACAACGATAACAACAAAAAGACCTGATAAATGGAATGGACAAAAGAGCGAGGACACACTCTCATTCAAGGTTTCCCGTTTCCGTGGAGGACGGTGGGTTGACTTGACAATCCAGCGGCCTTCAGTTTATTGGAGAAAGGACAAGTTCTCTCAACAGTGGGAAATCGTCTTTTGAAAAGAGAGAGGCGAAGGCCGTGGGCAATGAGCTCTTTCTTTTCCGCTCGTCAATTTCTTGATGTAGAGATAGCGATGAAAATGATAGCTGTGAAAAAAGTGAGGAAGAAAGAGAAGAGAGAGACATGGGTCTCTCTCTCCCTCCTTCTAATTTCATTCATTCATTCATTCATTCATTCATTTCTTGCCTTTATTCTTTTTATAAACAATTCAAGGTGGTGAATGTAATCCAACACATCTTCCTCTTTGAAGTCTTAGTAGACAACCAATTAAATATGAGGCAACAGTGTGCCGCGGCAGCCAAAAAAACCAATGCAATCCTAAACTGCATTAACAGAGGGAATCAATCAAGATCAAGGGAGGTACTAATGCCACTCTATAAAGCCTTAGTAAGACCACACCTAAAATACTGCATCCAGTTTTGGTCACCACACTGATGGTGCCGTTGGTGGTGCTCAAATGATGTTGAGACTCTAGAAAGAGTACAGAGAAGAGCAACCAAGATGATTAGAGGACTGGAGACTAAAACATACGATGAACAGTTGCAGGAACTGGGCCTGGCTAGTCTAGTGAAGAGAAGGACCAGGGGAGACAGGATAGCAGTCTTCCAATATTTGAGGGGCTCCCACAGAGAGGAGGAAAGGGATCAAGCTATTTTCCAAGGCACCCGAAGGCCAGACAAGGAATAATGGATGGAAACTGATCAAGGAGAGAGATTCAACCTGGAAATAAGGAGGAATTTTCTGACAGTGAGAACCATCAACCAGTGGAACAGAAGTTGCCTTCAGAAGTTGTGGGAGCTTCAACACTGGATGCTTTCAAGAAAAGGCTGGACGGCCATCTGTCAGAAATGGTGGAGGGTCTCCTGCTTGGGTGTGGGGTTGGACTAGATGACCTACAAGGTCCCTTCCAACTCTGTTAATCTGTAATCTGTAACTATTGCCTGAATCTCCTATCTTTTCTTCTCACCTGTTTGGTTGCTACAAAGACACCCCCAAAAATATAGTTCACACTGACTATCTCTTTTGACCTTTTTTTGAGATCTAGAAAGAGAGCCCTACTTTCTATCAGATCTCTTATATTTTATTTGAACAAATAACTCTCTTGCGAAACTCTTTATCACTCTCCTCTTCCCAGAATAGAAGCTTCAAGGCTGGAAAAAAAACGGGGAAGCAAAGAAGATTCAAAATTTGCCTATTCCAGCATCAGCTCACAGGCTAACGATTAAAAAAACAAAACAAAAATCAATGTTCTCATTTCCTGCTGTGCAGGCAACATTAACATTGCAATCTGGTTACCTGCTGTAATCACAGCCAAACTCAATTACCCTCCTTAAGCAAACAACACAGCAGAAAGGCCACGAAATGCCAAAATTTAATTCCACCACTTCTGTCCCTCTGAATTTGGAACTCGCAGGTCCGGATCCAAACGGGGAAATAGCTATTTAGAATTTGCCTTTCAAAAATTGAATTACTCCCAGGACTAGAGATCAATAAATAGGTCACGTAAGACTTCATCCGTTCAAGGAACTATCAGGAAGAAAACAGCACACTTCACTGACAGTGACAGGGCAAGCCACTTGTCTATAAACAGAGAGCAAAACCCTATTCCCTTCTAACACTGATGATGTTGCCTAGTTGGGTCCTGAGATGTCTGCAGGAAAACTACCAAGCTCGGAGAACAAGAAGGAACCCAGATATCACATCAGCTGGCACGGTCATACTCCACTCAGTATCAAGGATGCAGCTGTAGAGGTAGTCAACAGTATTAAATATCTGGGGGATGTAGATAACTAACAATCTGAAGTGGCACTTCCATATGTCATCCTTAGTGGAGCATGCAAACCAGCGTCTGCATTTCCTGCGTCGGGTGAGGAGAGCACATCTATCTCCTTCTACCCTGGCCACTTTTTACAGAGGCATGATTGAGAGCATTTTAACAAACTGCATCACTATCTGGTTTGGTGGCAGCAGTACCTCAGATAGAAAGTCCATACAGAGAGTGGTGAGGACAGCGGAGAAGATTATAGAAAACTTGCTTCCCATTATTCAGGACGTTGCTTATAAGTGCTGTGTGCTTAGAGCTCAAAGCATCGCTAGACACCCCACACACCCACTTTATGGTCTGTTTCTGTTGCTCCCCTCTGGGAGGAGGTTTCAAAGTATTTCTAGCAGGACTACCAGATTCTGTAATGGCTTTGTTCCCTAGGCCAGTGTTTCCCAAACTTTTGACATATGTGTACCCCTTCTATAATTTTGTAACGCTGAGTACCCCTCATAAAAACATATGCTTTAATAAAAATCAAAATATATTGCTTATATATATATAATCAAAATCAGTGGAACTTACTAAAGCACGATAACAGGCGCCCGGAACTAACTATTAAAGAAGTAAGTTGTCTCTATAACGAAGTGCAGTATATTCACGCCATGTCACGCCTCACAAGACTGCAATTCTCCGGCTTTTAAACAGCTCCGAGGCTCAACGTTAACTGTTAATGTTCCCGCAGTTTAAAAATGGCCAAACCAGAGCTACACAAAGGATGCGCAGAAGTTCCCGCCACAATGAGTTGCGATACGATGTATGATGGCCCCAGTTCCCGTGTAAAAACTGCGATACGCGCCTATTTCTTTCTTTGTTCTGTGGGCGCAGCTAAGCACGGTGCAGTGGATATTGCCACGTGATCCCCACTAAACTCCGGTGCAACGTGTACCCCCACCAAACTCTTCCCGTACCCCTAGGGGTACACGTACCACACTTTGGGAAACACTGCCCTAGGCCATCCGTCTGGTAAACTCGCAAGATTCATTTTTCTCACCATGTACGTGTATACATCTCAACTAGACTGTGTCATTTCTTTGTGTCATATAATACTGTATTTCCCCGAAAATAAGACTCTGTCTTATATTTTTTTTGAACCCTGAAATAAGCGCTTGGCCTTATTTTTGGGAAGGTCTTATTATTTTGGGGCACATGGAGGAAACCAGAGGAAATGGCAGGGACCGGCTGTGCATGCATTTAAATATTTTTGGGGAGGGCTTATTATCAGGGGATGTCTTATTTTAGGGGAAACAGGGTATATGTGGGTATATGTATAATTCTTTGATTGATTGATTGATTTATCTTGTCTTGTTTATGTTTATATTAGAAGTGGAGACCCTTTGAGAGCTGTATGCAATGTAATTTCATTTTAACGTATGCCAATTAGTGTACATTCAAAGGGACAATTAAGTTATTCTAAGTTGTATCGTAGAAGAGAGACTGCCTGAGCCACCATTAAGTTTGGAAATTTTAGGATGGAGTGCCTATCCAAAGAACCCTGGGAGCAGTGGTGGGATTCATCCGATTCAGGCCGGTTCAGGAAAACTGGTAGTTAAATTTCTGGCTGGCCCAGCCTCTTCTCTTCCAGGAGTTCTCACCCATCCCATTTTGGCTCCCAGGTAAGTGCAGGGAGGCTTCGTAGACCCAAAACGGGGCACAGGGAGGTGTCCCCCCCGCAGCCCGTTTTCACTCCCAGGAGGCTTCAGGGAGGCCTACTAGGCCCAAAACAGGGCGTGTGTGTGTGGGGGGGGGCAGCATGGCCACCCCATGACCTGTTTTGCTCCCAGGAGGCTGCAGGGAGGTCTACTAGGCCCAAAATGGGCCACGGGGGCATGTGGCGTGTCCCCCCCCTGGCCGATTTTTCGTCCCAGGGGAGTGCAGGAGGCTGAGTGCTGCCTATCACACACCTGGGCCACGCCCACCCTGGCCACGCCCACCCAGCTGGTCATTAGGGCAGAGAACCGGTTGTTAAATTAATTGAATCCCACCACTGCCTGGGGGAGTGGGGCTGATGTATCCCATCCTTCCAGCTTGTTCAGCTCCCCTTTTTTGCACAGAGGGGGAACTTAAGGAAGCTGCAGAGATGTCATCAAATACAAAAAAAAAAAAAAACTTTCAGAGGAAGAGCTTCAGGTGTTGAGCCAATCCATCAAGAAAGAGCCTCAACCTGTTGGGGAATTTGGCTCCACTCCCAAAATTCATTTTTGGCAGCTAATATATATATATATTGGAAAAGTAACACAGAGACACTGTCATAGTTGGGAAAGCCAAAGCAGAGCGAGTGACACAATTGGCACAATGGTTAAGTTTATTGGATCCACGTGGTAGGGATGATTGGTGGTGGCGTCATGTGTTATCCTGGGTCTGGTGTCAATGTTTGTGGCTGGGGCTCGTTTGTTGACTAGGGCTAGTTTCCAGATGCCTGGTTTCCAATCATCCTCACCAGATTCAAACCCAATCTCATCCCATAGACGAAATGCAATCACTGTCCAGAGGCTGGACTACAGCGGCATTGCCAGCTGCTGTGCCCTCCTCTGATCCCCGCACAAAGCAAACTAACACATGCCATGAACACATGACAAGACCTCAGACTCGGAGCCAAACCAAAGCCCGGGATGTTGCATCACAGCCATCTGCTCAAGTTAAAACTCTGGTTCAGAACTGCTCAAGTTCTGAACCAGAGTTTTATCCTCCTTCAACACTACATCACAAAACTCAGGATGTTACAACACTAAAGCTCAGGATGTTACAACACAGCCAACTACCCAGGATGTTGCAGAACTGGACTCAGGATGTCACAACACTGGAGCTCAGGATGCTGATGCACAACCCATTACCCAAGTCGTTCTAACACAAAAGGCTAATAGGCACACAGCTAGGACCTCGCCCACACAGGATGTTACGAAACAGCCGACTAATCTACAAACATCAACTCCATCTACTAATCAAGACCAACACAGCCAACCAACCCACTTACAGCAACAAAGCCAGCATTCCACACCTCCCCACCAGTATTTATAGAGAGACGGCATCTCCGATCACACTTTGCTCGCACAAGCACAAAGCTGAAGACACCAGCCTGAAGATGACGAGTGAGACCTCGTCAAAACATTGCCAAGATATTCTCAATCTTACACGGGAAAAGACCCGAATATGCCAAGACTTGCATATATACATATACATATACATACACACAGGGACACGGTGGCTCAGTTGCTAAGATGCTAAGCTTGTCGATCGAAAGATCAGCAGTTCAGCGGTTTGAATCCCTAGTGCCGCATAACGGGATGAGCTCCCGTTCCTTGCCCCAGCTTCTGCCAACCTAGTAGTTCAAAAGCACATAAAAAATGCAAATAGAAAAATAGGGACCACCTTTGGTGGGAAGGGAACAGCATTCCGTACACCTTTGGCATTAGGGTTAGGGTTAGGGTTTGGCTTGATCGATCTACTTATTGTTGTTGTTAGTTGCAAAGTTATTTCTGACCCATCGCAACTCCATGGACAACGTTCCTCCAGGCCTTCCTGTCCTCTACCATGCCCCGGAGTCCATTGAAGCTCATGCCAACTGCTTCAATGATTCCATCTAGCCACTTCCTTCTCTGCCATCCCCTTCTTCTTTTATTTATTTATTTATTGGTTTGATTTATATGCCGCCCTTCTCCGGAGACTCAGGGCGGCTTACAACGCGTTAAGCAATAGCCTTCATACTTTTGTATATACCTGCTTAGGAGGGCTTTCGGCCCCCCCCAAGCAGTGTTCTTTTTTATACAAAGTCAGCTTATTGCCAATCCAGGTGCTCATTTTACCTACCTCGGAAGGATGGAAGGCTGAGTCAACCTTGAGCCTGAGATTTGAACTTGCAGTGAGATTTGAACTTGCAGTAATTGTAGGCAGCTGGTGCTATTTAATAGCACTTTAGTCTGCTGTTCCACCAATTTCACTTATCTCCTTGGTTTACCGAGGAGCTGAGGGAGATGAAACACCGGAGAAGACGCCTAGAGAGCGGTTGGAGGGCCAGTCGCTCTGAATCTGACTTGACACTAGTAAGAGCTCACATTAAGACTTACTTAGTGGCGATAAAAGCGGCAAAATCTAACTATTTTGCCGCCCTTATCGCATCATCAGATAATCGCCCAGCCGCCCTGTTTAAGGTGACCCGCTCCCTCCTTCATTCGGGAGTGCGGGAGGATCCCTTGCAGGGTCGTGCTGAGGATTTTGTTCAATATCTGGATGACAAAATAACTCAGATTCGGGATGACTTGGCCGCCGACTGGGTTAGTTCGGGCAAGGTGACTGAGGCAGGTCTTGAGAGCGTTATCTGGGCTGAGTTCGATCCTGTGGCTCCCGAGGACGTGGACAGGACCTTGGGGAGACTGAATGCAACCACATGTTTATTGGACCCGTGTCCCTCCTGGTTGGTGCTGGCCTCCCGGGAGGTTACACGAGGCTGGCTCCAGGAGATCATAAATGCTTCTTTGCATGAGGGTGCCCTAGCGGCCACCTTGAAGGAGGCGGTGGTGAGGCCCCTCCTCAAGAAGCCCTCCCTGGACCCGGCTATTTTGGCTAATTACCGTCCAGTCTCCAACCTTCCCTTTTTAGCGAAGGTTGTTGAGAGTGTGGTTGCATGGCAGCTCCCTCGGTACCTGGATGAAGCTGTCTATTTAGACCCGCTCCAGTCCGGCTTCAGGCCTGGATACAGCACTGAAACGGCATTGGTTGCGTTGGTGGATGATCTCTGGCGGGCCCGGGGTAGGGGTTATTCCTCTATCCTGGTGTTATTAGACCTCTCAGCGGCTTTTGATACCATCGACCATGGTATCATGTTGCGCCGGTTGGAGGGACTGGGGGTGGGAGACACCATTTTACGGTGGTTCTCCTCCTACCACTCCGACCGGTCGCAATCTGTGTTGACAGGGGGGCAGCGGTCGACCCCGAGGCGCCTAGTGTGTGGGGTGCCGCAGGGATCGGTCCTCTCGCCCCTCCTGTTCAACATTTATGTAAAGCCGCTGGGTGAGATCATCCGTGGTTTTGGGGTGGAGTTCCATCAGTACGCTGATGATACGCAGCTGTACATTTCCACCCCAGACCACCCCAACGATGCCGTGGAAGTGATGTCCCAGTGCCTTGAAGCCGTGCGGGCCTGGATGGGGAGAAACAGGCTTCGACTCAACCCCTCCAAGACCGAGTGGCTGTGGCTGCCGGCGTCCTGATATAGCCAGCTGACACCATTGCTGGTTATTGGGGGCGAATCATTGGCCCCCACGGAAAGGGTGCGCAACTTGGGCGTCCTCCTGGACCCACGGCTGTCTTTGGAGGATCACACGACAGCTGTGGCCAGGGGAGCTTTCTATCAGGTTCGCCTGATACGCCAGTTGCGGCCCTTTCTAGATCGGGACTCCCTACGCACAGTCACTCAGGCACTCGTCACCTCTCGCCTGGACTACTGCAATGCTCTCTACATGGGGCTCCCCTTGGGGTGCACCCAGAGGCTCCAACTAGTGCAGAATGCGGCCGCGCGGGGGATTATGGGAGCGACGGGACGCTCCCATGTGACACCTCTCCTGCGCGAGCTGCACTGGCTACCGGTGGACTTCCGGGTGCGTTTCAAGATGTTGGTGACCACCTTTAAAGCGCTCCATGGCTTAGGACCAGGGTACTTACGGGACCGCCTTCTGCCGCCAATAGCCTCCCACCGGCCGGTGCGTTCCCACAGAGAGGGTCTCCTCAGGGTGCCATCAGCCAGACAATGCCAGCTGGCGACCCCCAGGGGGAGGGCCTTCTCTGTGGCAGCCCCTATCCTCTGGAACGATCTTCCTCCAAAACTGAGAACAATTGCTGACCTCCGGACTTTTCGTCGGGCCCTGAAAACTCATCTCTTTCAGCTTGCTGGTCTAGCCTGACCCCGCTGAATTTTTAAGATCTGTATTATAGGGTTGGGTATTTTAAATATTTAATGGTTAATGGTTTTAATTTTTAGCCAAAGTTATATGCTTTTTTAAGAAATTGTTTAACTTTTGTGTACTATTTTTATTTGGCTGTTCACCGCCCTGAGTCCGCAAGGAGAAGGGCGGTATACAAATCTAAACAAATAAATAAAATAAATAAATAAGGCTCTTTCACTTTATCTATCTATTGTCTCCATCCATCTCTCTATTTTCTCTTTATCTATCTGCATCTCTCTTTCTCTCTCTCAGCTGTCTCCATTCTTTCTATCTGTCTGTCTATCTATCTATCATCTATCTATCTATCTATCTATCTATCTATCTATCTATCTATCTATCTATCATCTATTAAATTTAATAATAATAATATCTTATCTCCAGCCATATGTATCTTCTATCATCCATCCATCCATCCATCCATCCATCCATCCATCCCTATCTATCTATCTATCTATCTATCTATCTATCTATCTATCTATCTATCTATCTATCTATCACCTGATTTAAGAATTGCCCATCTCCTCCACAGAGGAACTGTGTACAATAAAAATTATTAAAAGAATAAAAACACGCCTTGTATGGTGTACAATAAAATTATTAAAAGAATAAAAACACGTCTTCCCTGCCTGAATGGGTGAGACAGGCTGAAGTAATGGGACAATGACAGTTCCATACAGTAACATATCAGACTGCTCCAGGCTGTAGCTCTTCCTCCTGTCTCCCAAGGTTATCCTCACAGCCCACTGCAGAAAACTCTCCACCTCAACTCTCCTGCTATAAATCCAGATGCGATAAAGTGCCTCCTCCTATTCAGCTGAGTAATTTTATGGCGATGCGTTTTCCAAGACTTCCAGAAACAGCATTGCTCAAAAAGGCTCCCCGCCTGGTTAAACATCTTCTCACACAAAGTTCCGATTCCATGTTCGAAAAACCCGGCGGAAAAAAGCATGTGTAAACATTAAGGGGGGGGGGAAACACCACGTTTGCAGGTTGCCCGTGTTGTATTCCCTTAAAAACACTCAGCTGAATGGACCAAATATTTACCGGAGGTGCTAAAGCAAACACACAACACATCTGCTCCTCTTCACAATTTCACGGACGCCAACGACAGCCTTCCGCAAACACGGCCTTCAAACGCGCACGGCAACTTTGAAATGTGATGGAGGGTTTTGTTTTGTTTTTTTTTCGCTGGAGCGTTCTTGTTTAAGGTTTTGGGAAATATTATTTAAAGGTCCAGTGAAACTACCTGCATGTCTACTATTTCTCTACTATCTCAGTGGGTTCGGAGATAACTTTCTGCCAGATCCTATGGAAAGGAGCTCCACATTCTTATTTCCTAGGGCAGTGATGGCGAATCTTTTCGGCACCGAGTGCCCGAACTGGTACTTGTGTGCTTGTATGTATGCGCGCACACCGGAGCGCCAGAAACCCAAAGACCGGTGCGCGTGCATGCAGGCACACTGGCCAGCTGGTCTTCGGGTACCTGGTGCTCCAGTGCATGTGAAGACCGGTGCGCATACTGGAAAGCGGAAGAGCAGCTAGCAACAGTGCACGTGTCCACAGAGATGGCTCTGCATGCCACTTGTGGCACGCTTGCCATAGGTTTCCCATCACAGTCCTACAGAAAAGGCCCTGCTTTGTGTGTGCAGCTGGTGGGACCCACAATAGGAAAGTCTCTAGTCCTCAAGAGATATCCATAGGGGTCATGCAAGTGCAGGACAGAAGGAGAAGAACCGAAGCAACCATAGAAAAGTTACTTGATGACCTCGAGAGACAGTTTGGTCCGCTGATTAAGGCACCAGGCTAAAAAGTGGGAGATTGTGAGTTCTAGTCCTGCTTTAGCCATGAAAAATGGCTGGGGGGCTGGGGGTCAATCATCAGAAGATGGTGAGTTTTAGTCCCTCCTTAGGCATGAAAGCTGGGTGGGTGACTTTGGGCCAATCAGCAGGAGACAGTGAGTTCTAGTTCCGCCTTAGGCATGAAAGTTGGCTGGGTGACTTTGGGCCAATTACCAGGAGAGAGTGAGTTCTAGTTCTGTCTTCAGGTATAAAAGCTAACTGGGTGATTATAGGTCAATCACCAGGAGAAGGTGAGTTCTAGTTCCATCTTCAGGCATGAAAGCTAGCTCGGTGACTTTGGGCCAATCACCAGGAGATAGTGAGTTCTAATCCAGCCTTGGGCCTGAAAGCAGGCTGAGTGACTTTGGGCCAATCACCAGGAGAAACGTGAGTTCTAGTTCCACCGTCAGGCCTAAAAGCTAGCTGAGTGATTGTGGGCCAATCACCAGGGAGACGGTGAGTTCTAGTCCTACTTTAGCACCAAAAGCCAGCCAGGTGACTCTGAGCCAGGCCCTCTCTTTCAGCCCAGCCCAGCCCACCTCACAAAGTTGTTGTCGTCGTGCGGAAAATAAAGAGAAAGAGCGTTGCATACGTTTGCCGCCTCGAGCCATTTGCAAAGTAGCAAAGGCGGGGAATGAATGAATGAATTTAACAAAATCTTTAGCAAAATGACCCCAGCCCCCACCGCCCAAAGGCTCGGGAGCTCCTTCCAAGGCACTCCCAGCGATGTGACCCTTGCCTTCTCGTTTCCCAACCTTTTTTTATGGATATCGATTGCAATCTCCTCTTCCCCCCTGGCCAATTCCCCTTCCATTTAGGCTTCCGTGCATTTACCAACAGCTGTCACCCAACACGGTAAATTCTACAGTTGCCTAGTAACTACCAGGTAAGAGAGCCAGCAGACCTGCCTTCGCAGGCTGCATGCTTAATGGCCAAGGATAAAGAAGAGGTTTGCTGGCAGTGACAGTCTGGCAGTGTCCCTTTGCACACAGAAACCCAGCTGCTCTGCAGGAGTGGCGAATATCTGTGGCTCAGGTGTAGGATGAGGGCGAAGAGACTTTTAGAGCAGGGGCTGCAACCTTAAACACTCAAAGAGCCATTTGGACCCGTTTCCCACAGAAAAGGAAACACCGGGAGCCACAAAACCCTTCCCGTGCCTGACTATTTCTTGAGCGGCCACAAAACTAGCATAGGTAGTTGAATTAAATGTTCTGCTTTCTTCTGAAACTTTTCTTTTCTTGGATTTATCCATGGTTGGCCTCTACCGGGGGTTAAAAAGCTCGATAAATCACATGCCAGCAGGTGTCACACATTCGTGGCTATGACACATATTTTGAGTGACAGGGAGCCGCAGCAGAGGGGTGAAAGAGCCACATGCGGCTCCAGAGCTGCAGGTTGCTGACCCCTGATTTAGAGGTTCTCATCCATCCAGGTCATAGTTGCCCCAAAGGTGCTTTTTTCAGGAGGCACTGGACTTTCCCCATGGTTGCCCCAAAGGTGCTTTTTTCAGGAGAAACTGGACTTTCATGCTTTTTTTCTTTTGAAGACGTTTTGCTTCTCATCTAAGAAGCTTCTTCAGCTCTGACTAGGATGGTGGGGAATGGAAGGATTGATACTCCTTGCAGACAGCTGGTCCTTTGCATACTTTTAGAGGGTCCTTGAGGCCACTTGGAGGTTTCTCTGTGTCCTCAGGGTCACCTGAGTGGTGCAAATGGTTCCTGTAGTCTGCAATTTTTCCTCTGGAAATCCGTTCCTACTCCCACACCATTCAAAGGGTGTCCATCCCAAATTGGATAGCTAAAAAGCCTTTGCAGAAATAAAAATGGCAGACTACCGGAACCAGGAGCACCACTCAGGTGGCCCTGAGGACATTATCCATCATCTCTTAACCTTTTTCAAATCCCGTCATTTATTGACTTTTTAGTCAGCCTTTTGTCTCTCTCTCTCTCTCTCTCTCTCTCTTGGAATCTTGTAGCTCTTTTTGAGATTTTTGTGCCTACTGACTTACCCTTCTGGGTACCCTTTTGTCTCTTTCTGCTTTATTATTTGAACACCCATCAACAAGACAGTAACAACAGTAACAGCGCTGGAAAGGACCTTGGAGGTCATCTAGTCCAACCCCCTGCCCTTGCAGGAGACCTGCACTAGGGATTCGAACCGCTGAACTGCCGACCATTCTGATCAACAAGCTCAGTGTCTTAGCCACTGAGCCACCTAGTCAGGCTGACTGGGTAGATTTTTTTTATTATTAAGAGATTTTTCTCTTTCCTGCTTTCCAGGCATTTGCAAAGCCGGGAGAAGGAAATTTTGAGATCAAGTGTAGTTATTGATGCTTTCTTTCTCCAGCCTGCAATCAGACTTATAGAGCTCAGTATATGTCCTGTGGTTAAAGAGGAGGACCATAATATCTCAGGCCTTTGTTTCTTTAAATAGAAAAAAAATTAAGAGGCCGTGATCAAAGGAACGACATAGCTACTCAAGTGGAAAAAGGGGGTAGGGCGTGCTACAAAATTGGCCCTATCGACCGATCCATCAGTCAACTCATTTCTTCAATTGCAGCTGGAACTTCAGTTCCCTTCCAGCTGAAGGACGCTTCTCTGCGTCAGTCTCCAGTCAAGAATCAGTCAAGCAGAATAGAGTTGGAAGGGACCTTGGAGGTCTTCTAGTCCAACCCCCTGCTCAATGTCTAATGTCTCTTCTTGAAAACCTCCAGGGATGAAGCACCTACAACTCTCTAGCCCCCACGGAGAGGGCTCGCAATCTGGGCGTCCCCCTGGACGCACGGCTGTTTTTAGAAGAGCATATGGCAGTCATGGCCAGGGGGGCTTTCTATCAGGTTCGCCTGATTGCAACCTTTTCTGGACCAGGACGCCTTGCGCACGGTCACTCACGCCCTTGTCACCTCCCGGCTGGACTACTGTAATGCTCTCTACATGGGGCTCCCCTTGAAGAGCACTCGGAGGCTCCAACTGGTCCAGAATGCGGCCGCGCGGGTGGGCGCAACTCATTGAGCTCATGTAACACCTCTCCTGCACTGGCTCCTGGGGGTCTTCCGGGTGCGATTCAAGGTGTTGGTGACGACTTTTAAAGACCTCCATGGCTCAGGACCTGGGTACCTACGAGACCGCCTCCTGCCACCGATAGCCTCCCACCGGCCAGTTCGCTCCCACAGAGAGGGACTCCTCAGGGTGACGTCGGTCAAGCAATGTCGGCTGGCGACACCCAGGGGGAGAGCCTTCTCTGTGGGAGCCCATGCCCTCTGGAATGAACTGCCCCCAGAAATACGCACGATCTCTGACGTCCGTGCTTTTCACTGTGCTCTCAAGACCCTGCTTTTCCTACAGGCGGGGCTATCTTTGTAATTGAATTTTAAATTTGGAGCTTTGGGGTTTAAAATTTAAAATTTAAATTTTTAGCTTTGGGGTTTTTTAAGTAATTTGGCCGAATAGTGTAATAATTTTAATAATTTTAAATCTAAATTATGATGCTTATATATTGTGTTTTTACTTGGCTGTACACTGCCCCGAGTCCTTTGGGAGATGGGCGGTATAGAAATAAAATTATAAAATTATAAATAAATAAATAAACCTCTGGAGGCAACTTCTGTTCCACTGGTTAATTGTCCTCGCTGTTAGGAAGTCTCCTTCGTTCCAGGTTGCTTCTCTCCTTGATTAGTTTCCATCCATTGCTTCTTGTTCTGCCTTCTGGTGCTTTGGAGAATCATTTGACCCCCATCTTCTTTGGGGCAGCCCCTCAAATACTGAAACACTGCTATCATGATGAATGTATTTTTATGATGACTATGATCGTGATTTATCCCTTATAGCTTTTATGTACAATGAAAGCTTATGCACCCAAGACAAATTCTTTTGTGTGTCCAATCACGGCTTGGCCAATAAATTATTCTATTCTATTCTATATTCTATATTCTATATCCATAATGGCAAACCTATAGCACGCGTGCCAGAAGTGGCATGCAGAGCCATCTCTCCGGGCATGCAAGCCGACGCCTGTTGCTCTTCCGAATTTCGGCATGCCGGCCAGCTTGTGGAAGCACCGGAAACGGGAAGAGCAGCTGTCTGGTGGCATGCATGCGCCGAGAAGGTGATTTTCCAGCTTCTGGCACGTGCATACACACTAGCCAACTGGTATTCTATATTCTATATTCTATATTCTATATTCTATATTCTATATTCTATATTCTATATTCATTCCTGTCCCCCCTAGTCCTTCTTTTCCCTAGACAAGCCAGACCCAAATCCTTCAACCATTCTTCATATGTTTTAGTCTCTAGGACCCTTACTTGCCAAAGCTCTTTCTTGAGAAAAAAAGAAAAATAATTTCCCTATCAGTCCTCATCTACGTTTTGTGTAAGCACCTATCTAAATCCCCATTATTTCGCTCCTACACGGGTAAAAGGTAAAGGTAAAGGTTCCCCTCGCACTTACGTGCTAGTCATTCCCGACTCTAGGGGGCGGTGCTCATCTCTGTTTCAAAGCCAAAGAGCCAGCACTGTCCGAAGACGTCTCCGTGGTCATGTGGCCAGCATGACTCAGTGTCAAAGGCGCACGGAACGCTGTTCCCTTCCCACCAAAGGTGGTCTCTATTTTTCTACTTGCATTTTTTATGTGCTTTCGAACTGCTAGGTTGGAAGAAGCTGGGACAAATCAGGGGAGCTCACCCCATTACGCAGCGCTAGGGATACGAACCACTGAACTGCCAACCCTTTCGATCGACCAGCTCAGTGTCTTAGCCACTGAGCCACTGTGTCCCCAATTTTTTTTAATGGTACTACTCCTCAAAAAAGTGGTATTATCCACTACTTTTAAAAAATACACTTTTCCCAAAAGGTCTCCACAATTTTGGCCACCACTGTACATTAATCCATACCGAATGATAAACCAAAAATGCATTTCAGCACTCTACAGAGAGATGTAAAGACTAGACTTCCTATTCGGCGTGTCCAAAAGACATAATCCAATCTCAAACATGATAGATTCTCACCAATAGGAAAGGAAGAGTCCTCACTGGTGGTGAAATGTAAAATTTGTTACTACTGGTTCTGTGGGCGTGGCTTGGTGGGGTGGAGTGGGGGGTAACGTGATTAGGTGAGTGTGGCCAACTTTTTTTTTTTAACTTTTAAAAGCATTTTTTCTACAACCTTAAGAGGTTGCAGAAAAAAATGCTTTTAGAAGCCTCTGACGATCAGGCAACTCAGCTGGGATCATCAGAGGCTTTTAAAGATTTTTTTTTTTCTACAACCTCTTCGGCAGAAAAGGTTATAGAAAAAATGCTTTTAAAAGCTTCTGACGATCCCAGTTGAGCTGCGCGATCATCAGAGGTTTTTTTTTTTTTAACTTTTAAAAGCATTTTTTCGGCCGAAGAGGTTGTAGAAAAAATGCTTTTAAAAATAAAAACAAAAAGCCTCTGATGATCGCGCGGCTCAGCTGGGCATGGCGGGGAGGGGGGCGCAGGTATTTTTGCTACTGGTTCTCCGAACCACCTGCCGCCATCACTACCGGATCGGGCGATCCGGTCCAAACTGGGAGCATTTCACCCCTGGTCCTCACACCAAATATTGTCTTTCATCTTTTATCTCCAAGATCATCAAGGAGATCTGGAAACCAAACCAACAAACCCAATACAAAACATGGATGACTTACCAAAAACCCGCAACCGTGATTCACTCGATTTAGGCTGATGACATTAGACCAAAACACCCAGATTCTTTCTTCTAGAAAAAGGATTTGCTCCAATGTTTTCTGTGTCGCTGCAGGTTGTCTGGATGGCAACTCATTTCCAACCTGAAAACAAGAAAGATGGTCATTATTTGTACTCTTTTTGGGAACGATTTTGGCGATTGTTCGCCATTCTTTTTTTTTTTTTTAAAGGATTGAAAACGAGAAGAACAGGGAAGAAAAAGATTGTGGAACTGCAATTCTTGATTGCCTTTGACACTGTAGTTTAAAAAAGTATCCCAAATTCCTTACCTCCACCTTGGGACAAAAGATGGAAAAAGCAATCGAGGAGGAATGGAGACCCATTAAAAACTCTGTAATCTAACAGAAGGTAATATTGGTAGCTCAGAGTTGAACTGTGCTCTCGGAGCTTTGTGGTTTCCTTGCAGATGTTTCATTATCTAACTAGGTAACTTCATCAGTGCTAGGAGGAAGGATCTGCAAGAAAACAGCCAAGCTCCAACAGTACCAAGGACCTCACAGTGAGAACAATTAACCAGCGGGACGGCTGGCCTTCAGAAGTTGTGGATGCTTCATCACTGGAGGTTTTTCTTCTGACCTAGGCTTCCCGGGTCAGTAAAACACACGTCCCCAAAACCTGTTTTATTTTAACAGCTGTGAATTCCGTTCATTCACAGATGAGTCCCAAGTAGCTGTAAAGAGTCCTTTGGCTGATAGTCACCCACCTTTATCTCCCTTGACACGCTGCCAAATTGTGGCTTTGCCAATTGAGTCCAGAATCAAACAGAGCTTCCGGCTTTAAACTGCACAGAATTAACAACATTGCTTCCTGCAAAGGCCCACGTGCCTTTGCTCCTCTTTTAAGCGTTATGGGAGGGACCAATCATCTCCAAGCCCTACTCCCGAGTCCTCCCTTTTGTTTTAACTATTCTTGCCTTCTGGGAGCTCTGCGCATGCGCGCACTAGGAACAGGCTCCCCCTGTTACTCTGCCTCGCTGAGGTCCGACTCTGGAGGCTCCGGAGGCAGCACGTACCTCCCAGATGTTTCTCTGCCTCCAACACAAAGCCCTCGTCCAAGCTTTCCACAGACTCCAGGATTGGCCCATGTTCCTCCCCAACCTCCTCACTGTCCGACTCTGCTGCCAGCTCCACAGGCTGCTGGTGGGCCACAACAGTTTTTAAGAAGAGACTGGACAGCCATTTTCTCCAGAATAGTGGTAGGTTTCTTGCTTCAGCAAGGGGATGGATTAGAAGACCTCCAAGGTCCCCCTCGAAGTCTGCTCTTCTTATTCTGTTGGTTGTTGAAGCTGTGCAGGGGACCACATCTTGGCACGGACTTCACAGCTTCAGGGCATCAGGAGCTAACTTTAGCAAAGTGTTTGAAGAGTCGGCCATCCTTAACCATCTAGGCTGGGCTCCAATTGCTATTCCTGTTTCATGCTGGTTTTGGCTTTTTTCTCTGAACGCTCTGCTGGAAATCTTTGCACGTTTGATATTTATATTCCCTTCCTTGCCTGCCCCGCCAGAATAGCATGCCTGGGTTTTCAATTTTCCTCGCCCAATGAAAGAAAAACACATTTGCATATTGAGGTCTGTTTATACACACACACACACACACACACACACACACACATATGTTTTCTGAGGTTTTCGCGGGCGTTTGTATGTAGGTCTTTGGTTATTCGGGTCTTCTCCTGCGTAAAATTGGAAGTATCTTGGCGACGTTTCGACGAAGTCTCATTCGTCATCTTCAGGCTGGTGTTCTCGGCTTCGTGCTTCCAGGAACAAACTACTCCTGGAAGCACGAAGCCGAGAACACCAGCCTGAAGATGACAAATGAGACTTCGTCGAAATGTGGCCAAGATACTTCCAATTTTACGTGGGAGAAGACCCGAATAACCAAAGACATATATATTATACACACACACACACACACACACACACACATACACACACACACACACATATATATGTCTATTTTTCTTGCTTTTCTTGCTTTGGGTGTCAATCAGAACACAGCCAAGCTCTCACCCAATCAGTTCACATCCCCACTAGCAGTTAAAAGGAAGAAACAGCTGCGATCACACATTGCTCCTAGAAGCACGAAGCTGAAAACACCAGCCTAAAGATGACGAATGAGACTTCGTCGAAACGTCACCAAGACAAAACCCAAAACATAAATTTTCACTCATTACAGCATTTCCACATTGATATCAGTATCACCCATAATATTCACATTTACATAAATTCTACTTCTGGAGTTCACTATCCTATATTATACCATTGATTGAGTTATAATAATATCTACTCACATAGAATCACATTATCATCAATTTTACGTAGTTCTTATACATTATATATTTTACTTTATACATCTTACGTATTAAGGTCTGGGTTTTTTTTTTATTTCGCCCAAACAGCAGTGTCTTTTTAGGAAGCAATCAGAAAGAAAGTTGTCTGTCTCCAAGTGGAGGAAATATGTCCATGTACGTTGAAGAACATGAAACTGTTGGCTGGAACCATCAAAACTACAGTGCAGAAAAACACCAGAAACTCCAGCAACGTTCATCTCTGAAACTGATGATTCTGACATCCAACAAAAGCCAAGACCTGACACCTAATAGTACCTACATTTGCAGCTCACCAGCCCATCTTCAAAAAAAAAACATGATTAAAAATGAAAAATCAGAATTACAAGAGAGAGAGTAGGGTAGGGTAGGGTAGGGTAGGGTAGGGTACGGTAGGGTACGGTAGAATAGAATAGAATAGAATAGAATAGAATAGAATAGAATAGAATAGAATAGAATAGAATAGAATAGAATAGAATAGAATAGAATAGAATAGAATAGAATAGAATAGAATAGAGAATAGAAAAGGGAAGGGAAGGGAAGGGAAGGGAAGGGAAGGGAAGAGAAGAGAAGAGAAGAGAAGAGAAGAGAAGAGAAGAGAAGAGAAGAGAGGAGAAGGAGAAGGAGAAGGAGAAGGAGAAGGAGAAAGGGAGGGGAGGGGAGGGGAGGGGAGGGAAGGGAGGGGAGGGGAAAGAAGAGAAGAGAAGAGAAGGAGAAAGGGAAGGAGAAAGGGAAGGAGAAAGGGAAGGGAAGGGAAGGGAAGAGAAGAGAAGAGAAGAGAAGAGAAGAGAAGAGAAGAGAAGAGAAGAGAAGGAGAAGGAGAAGGAGAAGGAGAAGGAGAAAGGGAAGGGGAGGGGAGGGAAGGGAGGGGAGGGGAAAGAAGAGAAGAGAAGAGAAGGAGAAAGGGAAGGAGAAAGGGAAGGGAAGGGAAGGGAAGGGAAGGGAAGGGAAGGGAAGGGAAGGGAAGGGAAGAGAAGAGAAGAGAAGAGAAGAGAAGAGAAGAGAAGAGAAGAGAAGAGAAGAGAAGAGAAACAAAGGAGAATAAAATAAGGAATAAAGAATGGAATGGAATGGAACAGAATAGAATAGAATAACAGAGTTGGAAGGGACCTTGGAGGTCTTCTAGTCCAACCCCCTGCTTAGGCAGGAGATCCTACACCACTTCAGACAAATGGTTATCTAATCTCTTCCTAAAAATGTCCAGTGTTGGAGCATTTACAACTTCTGGAGGCAAATTAATCGTTTCACGGTTAATTGTTCTGTCAGAAAAGATGGAATCAGAGGGTGCCTGACCACACCAGTGGCAGACCAGAAACAATTCTATTTTCCAAAGGGCATCTAGTTCTCCTCCCCGCTTCTGAATAAAAACTGAAATTTAAACCCTGGGATCTGTTTAGCCCTACTGAAATATTCAGAGGCAGACGTACAGCTTCCACAACAAGGAACAGGATGCCTTTTCATTTGTATCAGAAGTAAAGAAAAGAAGGCAGGTAAACAGGTAAACAGAAGCAGAAGACGAAAAGATCTCCCATATTTGGGGGGGGGGGGCAAGCCAAGATGAGCCCATCATGAGAAAGGCGGGGTTAGATGAATCACAAATTGGAATTAAGATTGCCGGGAGAAATACAGGTTAATGGAAAGGCTACACTGTCAATTCACCTTACAAGAGACTAATTCATTTTTTTTTAGCACCTCTAGGAATGCTCGAAATCATTCAAGTCACGTCAGTTCACGGCAGAGCTGGTTCTGACTTGTCCAGGATTGCTACTGAGCACTGAGCAACATCCATGCTGGTGTTCATAGGCTGGGAAGAAGGAGAACATTTTTCAATTTGTGTCATGCTGAGTTGTGGATTCTCCAGGGGGAAGTTCTATCTAGGATTTGCCTGAAGACAAATGATGCTGTTGGGTTTCCCACACCCAATTATTTGCAGTAATTCCCCCCAAGGGGGTTATATTTCAGCACAATGCAGTGGGGGATTAAAAGCAAGATGCCTTGCCACCTTCCGCGCCTTGAACGATCTCAAATGTAGTCTCTTTACATTCTTACAATGTCAAACCAAAAACACAATTGAGGACAATTGGTGGAAGAATGCAAGGAATATGATGCTGGAAGATTAGAACACAGGAAGGAAGGGAGGGAGGAGATGAGAATGGGAGGGAAGAAGGAATAGAGGATGAAGGAAGGATAGGGGATGAGGAAGGGAGGGATGATGGAGGAGAAGGAAGGAAGGAACAGGGGATGAGGAATGGAGGGAGGGAAGGAAGGAGGAAGGAAGGAGATAAGAATGGGAGGGAGGGAGAGAGGAAGGAAGGGACAGAGGGAGGGAGGGACAGAGGGAGAGAGGGATGGGGATGAGGAAGGGAGGGAGGGATGGAGAAGAAGGGAGGGGAGTAATAGAGGGTGAGGAATGGAGGGAGGGAGGAAGGAATAGAGGATGAGGGAGGGAGGGAGGGAGGGAGGGAGGAAGGAAGGAAGGAAGGAAGGAAGGAAGGAAGGAAGGAAGGAAGGAAGGAAGGAAATAAGAATGGGAGGGAGGCAGGCAGGAAGGGACAGAGGGAGGAAGGATAGGGGATGGAGAAGGAAGGAGGGAAGGAATAGAGGATGAGGAATAGAGGATGAAGGAGGGAGGGAGCAAGGGACAGAGGGAAGGAGGGACAGAGGGAGAGAGGGATAGGGGATGAGGAAGGGAGGGATGGAGAAGAAGGGAGGGAAGTAATAGAGGGTGAGGAATGGAGGGAGGGAGGGAGGGAGGGAGGGAGGAAGGAAGGAAGGAAGGAAGGAAGGAAGGATCATTTGAAGTCTCTGAATCCAAAAAGCACCTAAAAGAGTCATCTAAGCATATCCCCAAATGCTCCAGATCTGGAGACAGAACCTTCAGAAGAACTTCAAAGCCAATCCAAACATTCCAGCCATAATCCCACTTCAGGGACCGACAACCTCATCCACAACATCATAAAATGACTTCCTTCAATCAATCAGGATAGAGCTGGAAGGGACCTTGGAAGTCCTGTTTCAGAGGAATCCACCCCCCCCCGCCCCAGATTGGTTAAACTGACATGGTCCAGAGAATGAAGAGACTGTTCCAGAATTCTCCAGAACTTTCCATTTCTGGAGACAGCCTGGTTGACGTGTACCTAGAACCTTCTGGAAAGTAAGAAGCCTACAGCACCATCTTCCTTTTTAAACAGAATCGCCTCAGAGCAGTGGTGGGTTGCTACCAGTTCAACTCAGTTCAGGCGAACTGGTAGCAGCGGTGGCGGGAGGCTCCACCCACTCACCCAGATGTCATCAAATACGCTCTGCGCATGCGTAGAAGTGGCGCGAGCGAACTGCCACCACTGCCTCAAAGGTGCTTTTTCAAGAGGCAACTGGACTTTCTGGTTTTTCTTTGAAGACGTTTCGCTTCTCCTCCAAGAAGCTTCCTCAGCTCTGACTGGATGGTGGGGGAATGGAAGGGTTTCAGTGAAAGGATCTTCCCCTTTCCCACCATTCAGTCAGAACTGAAGAAGCTTCTTGGAGGAGAAGTGAAACATCTTCAAAGCAAATATTTCTCCTCTTCCTTATTTAGAAGATTTAGAAGACTAAAGGCCAAATATAAAGATTCTAAAGGGAAGAAAAAGCCCTGTTTTGTCTACTAATAAATGGATATTCTATGCTTAGCCATGATCAAATTTCTTCCAATTTTCTCCAGGCCGACAATATTTCCCCCTTCAGCAAAGGCATCGTTCTATTAAGGACCAAAAAAAAGGTCATTAAAAGACAATTTTCAAACAAGGCAATTGTTTCTATATTTCACATCACATCCAATTTGGTTCTGCAACCCAACAAGACAGACACGGACCTCAGAGGATCATTAGAACTGCAGAACAAAACCATGGCTACCAACCTGCCTTCCATGGAGGACTTGTATGCTGCAGGAGTCAAAAAGAGGGCTGTGAAAATATCTACAGACCCCTCGCATCCTGGACATCAACTGTTTCAACTCCTGCCCTCAAAACGAGGCTATAGAGCACTGCACACCAGAACAACTAGACACAAGGACAGTTTTTTCCCAAACACCTTCACTCTGCTAAACAAATAATTTCCTTAACACTGACAAACTAGTTACTAAGTCTGCATTACTATTAATTTTCTCATCGTTCCTATCACCCATCTCCTCCCACTTACGACTGCATGACTGTAACTTTGTTGCTGGTATCTTTACGATTTATATTGATATTTTTTCCTAGTATGATTTGATTGCATATTTGTATCCTATGACTATCATTAAGTGTTGTACCTTATGATTCTTGATGAACATATCTTTTCTTTTATGTATACTGAAAGCATATGCACCCAAGACAAATTCCTTGTGTGTCCAATCACACTTGGCCAATAAAGAATTCTATTCTATTCTATTCTATTCTATTCTATTCTATTCTATTCTATTCTATTCTATTCTATCCTATCCTATCCTATCCTATCCTATCCTATCCTATCCTATCCTATCCTATCCTATCCTATCCTATTCCATTCCATTCTATTTCCTTCCTTCCTTCCTTCCTTCCTTCCTTCCTTCCTTCCTTCCTTCCTTCCTTCCTTCCTTCCTTCCTTCCTTCCTTCCTTCCTTCCTTTCTTTCTTCCTTCCTTGGACAAGAAATGGGGATTAAAGAGTTTAGAGTACCTTGAAGGCATGGAGATAAGAGAGTTTGGCGGACCAAAAAATAAAGAAGGGGGGGAGAGGAGACACTCATTTGAATAAACTCAGCAAGCTTCTTCATGGATGTCATAGCAACTCTAGAAAAAAATATATGGTGGGGGGGGGGGAATGCATTAAGGTCTTACATGCCTGCTAGAGAATTAGAAGGTGCCTGGAGCTTTTAAAGACAGATGCAGCATTAATTTGTCAATAACCAGGAGGCATGTTGCTGTACTTTTGATCAAATGTGCCAAATTAACAGTGAAGGTGGTGGAAGATAGTTCACTTCCTTCTATCCAGGACATGGCATATAAGCGTTGTTTCAAGTTCAAAGCACACTTACGCTGTTGCAACTATTATTGCTTCCCAGCTTGCCAAAGAACCAGAGAGGGAGGGAAGGGTGAATTGGAATGTAGGCTCCAGACATCATGAAGACGAGCCGTGGGAGCCAAGGACACTTCTGCAGGTGTTTGCCAAAACTGGAGACTTTTTCTCATAGCAATAGCACTTAGACTTATATACCGCTTCACAGTGCTTTACAGCATTCTCTATGCAGTTTACAGAATCAGCATATTGCCCCCAACAATCTGAGTCCACATTTTACCAACCTCGGAAGCAGGGGTGGGTTCTACTTACTTTTACTACCGATTCGCAGTGAGACCGCACGTGTGAGCTTGCTTTGCTCACACGCACTCACACTAAACTTCTGTGCAAGCACAAAAACTTTTACCAGCCAGGATCCAGTCTGTTTTCAGCCATTTTCAGGCCACTTTCAGGCTGTTTTCCAGCCATGATCTGGGCTGTTTTCAGCCATTTTCAGGCCGCTTTCAGGCTGTTTTCCAGCCAGGATCCGGGCTGTTTTCAGCCATTTTCAGGCCGCTTTCAGGCTGTTTTCCAGCCATGATCCGGTCTATTTTCAGCCATTTTCAGGCCACTTTCAGGCCATTTTCCAGCCAGGGTCCGGGCTGTTTTCAGCCATTTTCAGGCCATTTTCCAGCCAGGATCCGGTCTGTTTTCAGCCATTTTCAGGTCACTTTCAGACTATTTTCCAGCCATGATCCAGGCTGTTTTCAGCCATTTTTAGGCCATTTTCAGACTATTTTCCAGCCATGATCCAGGCTGTTTTCAGGCCATTTTCAGGCCGCTTTCAGACTGTTTTCCAGCTGGGATCCGGTCTGTTTCCAGCCATTTTCAGGCTGTTTTCCAGCCATGATATGGGCTGTTTTTAGTCATTTTCTGGCTGTTTTCAGCCCTTTTCCAGCCAGGATCCGGTCTGTTTTCAGCCATTTTCAGGTCACTTTCAGACTATTTTCCAGCCATGATCCAGGCTGTTTTCAGCCATTTTTAGGCCATTTTCAGACTATTTTCCAGCCATGATCCAGGCTGTTTTCAGGCCATTTTCAGGCCGCTTTCAGACTGTTTTCCAGCTGGGATCCGGTCTGTTTCCAGCCATTTTCAGGCTGTTTTCCAGCCATGATATGGGCTGTTTTTAGTCATTTTCTGGCTGTTTTCAGCCCTTTTCCAGCCAGGATCCGGTCTGTCTTTAGCCATTTTCAGCCGCTTTCAGGCCGTTTTCCAGCCATGATCCGGGCTGTTTACAAGCCGTTTCCCAGCCGAGATCCGAGCTGTTTGCAGGCTGTTCTCCAGGACATTTTCAGGCTGTTTTGGGGTTATTTTCTTGTCCAAAAATTCTCTGAAGGGGGGGACAGATCAGAACCTACAATCGGCCACGCAGTTTAGGGATTGCAATTATCGAATAGTCCAGTGATGGTGAACGTTTATGGCACCTAGTGCCAAAAAGGTCATGCAGAAACATCGCACACACACACACACACACACACACTCATCAGGGCCGCACTCCAGAAAAGCAGAACCTCTGGGTTCTAGCACACATACGTGCCCGAGCAGCTAGCCAGTGCGCTTGAATAGGTCAGTTTTCAGCACTGCTGCACATGCGAAGGGATCGTGCTCTGGAAAAGTCAAACTTTCCGTGTTGTGGCGCGCGTGCGCCCCCGACAATCAGCTGCCCGGCATGCATGCACACCCTGGTTTTCAGCACTGCCGCATGTGTGAAGGACAGCTGATTGTCACACGCGCATGCATGCCAGAAATCCAGAAGACAAACAAGCAAGGTTGCGTGTTCCGGGCGACATGGCTTCACGTGCCATTTTGGGCACACGTAACATAGGTTCGCCATCATGGGTATAGTCAGGCCATGTATAATTGACACTGGATTTTATTATAGATTTTAGTTATTTATTATTTGATACTAGCATTTGCAAGTGTATATATATACAGTGATGGGATTCAGCTGGTTCGCACCACTTCAGGAGAACCGGTTGTTAACTTTCTGAGCAATTTGGCAAATTGGTTGTTGGAAGAAATCATTAGGGCAGAGAACCGGTTGTTAAATTACTTGAATCCCATCACTGTGTATATGTATATGTATATGTATATGTATATGTATATGTATATGTATATGTATATGTATATGTATATGTATATGTATATGTATATGTATATGTATATGTATATGTGTGAGATTTCATTGAACTATGGCTGTGAAACATCTTGATTTACATAGGAAAAACCTGGCTGAGAGAAAAATACACGTAAAGACCTACGAAAAGAGAATAAAATAAATATTTGATCGTTTCAGGGAGGAGTCATGAGATGAGGGCGTGGCTAACTGAAGAAGACAAAGTAGTCAGAAATAGATCTATCTTAGTCTCCCTTAAGTCTCATAACAGACAGCAAAATGCTGTTTTGATGTCTGATAAAGCCTAGAAACTAGTGAATGAGACTTCACCGAACTATGACTGTAGAAACATCTTGATTTACGCAGTAAAAACCTGGCTGAGAGAAAAATACATACATACAAATATACTGAGTGCTTTTATTTGTTCTGGTCTCTGGTCTAAGACTGTAATAATAAATGTTTGTCGTCTACACTCAGATCATGGTCCCAAGTCAAGTGGATCCCAGCCACCGTCTCCAGCCAAAGGATTTTAATCGAGCATCCTGGCCCAACAGAAGGCACGGCAACTCATCACAGACTTCTCTTGGCTGTCCAGCAAAGCTGCGGTCCATCCCTTTAGGAACTGCAGGTGAATAAACGGATCATCTGGCTTGTAAGCCACCTGTCTGCGATGCCAATTCCTCTTCATTTCCCCACATTTCAAACAACGAAACAAAACAACCCCAGAAGAACCCTATCCAACCTAGTAGAAATTCAGCTTCTGGCAGCCATCCAAGATCTTTCTTCCCCCACCCCACCCCCACTTCAAGAAGTCACAAAAGAGCAGCAAATTATTAGCTGTTCAATTCCTTAGTCCTATATTTATTTCTTTGATGCCCGTTCTATTTAGTTTTCATAGCTTCTTTTCATTGTTTCTAAACCTTCCATTTCTGCTTAGAGACACTTTACCAAAAGCCGGTTCATTTAAAATAATAATAATAATAATAATAATAATAATAATAATAATAATAATGATGATGATAATAATAATAATAATAATAATAATAATAATAATAATAATAATAATAATAATAATAATAATATGATTGAGTCCTATCTCCAATGCTTGGTTCTGGATTAGGGAGGCTAAAACATATGAAGAACGGTTGCAGGAACTGGGTATCTCTAGTCTGATGAAAAGAAGGACCAGGGAAGACATGATAACAGTCTTCCAATATCTCAGGGGTTGCCACAAAGAAGAGGGACTCTTCTCCAAAGCACCTGAAGGCAGAAGAAGAAGCAATGGGTGGAAACTAATCAAGAAGAGAAACAATCTAGAACTAAGGAGGAATTTCCTGACAGTTAGAACAATTAATCAGTGGAACGAATTGCCTCCAGAAGTTGTGAATGCTCCAACACTGGAAATTTTTTAAGATGTTGGATAACCATTTGTCTGAAGTGGTGTAGGGTTTCCTGCCTGGGCAGGGGGTTGGACTAGAAGACCTCCAAGGTCCCTTCCAACTATTCTATTCTATTCTATTCTATTCTATTCTATTCTATTCTATTCTATTCTATTCTATTCTATTCTATTCTATTCTATTCTATTCTATTCTATTCATTTACTGAACCTCAAGCTCAAATATTTTGGGTCACCTAAGGAGAAGAAAGGACTCCTTGGAAAAAAGACCCCGATGTTGGGAAAGATGGAAGGCCAAAGGGGACGGGCAGAGGAGGAGATGGTTAGATATAGCCATCAATGTCATGAACATGGATTTGGACAACCTCTAGGAGATAGTGGAGGACAGGGGGACATGGCGTGCTATGGTCCATGAAGTTGCAAAAAGTCAGACGTGGCTTAGTGACTGAACAACAGCAAATTTCTTTCTTTTCTTTTCTTTTTTTAAAATCTCTGTTAGGCCTATTTTAGGCTTAAGCTATACAAAGTAAAGTCGCCTTCACGTCAAGCTAAGTTCATGGATGCATAGGGTTTCCTTGGCAACGGGATGGAAAGAGATTCCCGCTGCTTGCTTTTAGCACGTTTCGTTTTCCTTTTTTTGGGGGGGGGGACCTCCTACAACGCTGAAGGTTCCCGGTGGTCTTTTTTTCATCCCAATCCTAACCGGGTGAGGGTCTGCTTAGCTCCTACCTCCAAGATTCTGAAGACCGAGAAGACCCTAAGAGGCCAAAAGAGAGCTGAGATGGTCTACCTCCCATTTAAAATTCTCTGCTCTCCTCCACCCCTTCGCCCATGGACTGCCTTCCCTGATGGACAATCCAAGCAAGCAATGATTGTATGTGCATATCTGAATAAGGCTTGCATGGCTCTCGCAGGGTTGTGGTAGAAGTGATTTTATTAAGATGCCCACATATTTATTTATTAGGTAGACCGGCCGACTCACGGCTTTTATCTCGGGGATGCCTTTGAAAGAGGGAGCCGCTCCTCTTCGTTGTTGCTACTTAGCAATGGTCTTAGCGTATTGATTCCAGCACTTCCCTTCTTGGGGGCCGCTTGATGGGGTTACAAAAACGTTAAGATGAATGGAGTTTTAACAACCGCAAGCAATGTGAAGCTATGTGGAACGAATCTTGTTTTCCAAAAAAAGGTGTGTGTGTGTGGGGGAAGATAAGGAATACAGGGTCCCAGATTAATTGACATGTAACACTTATTTCTCTATGATGCCTGTATGTATGTATCAGTGGCGGGTTTCAAATTTTTTTTACTATCGGTTCTGTGGGTGTGGCTTGGTAGGCGTGGCTTGGTGGGCGTGGCAGGGGAAGGATACTGCAAAATCTCCATTCCCTCCCCTCTCCAGGGGAAGGATACTGTAAAATCCTCATTCCCTCCCCACTCCAGGGGAAGGATACTGTAAAATCTCCATTCCCTCCCCACTCCAGGGGAAGGTTACTGCAAAATCTCCATTCCCTCCCCACTCCAGGGGAAGGATACTGTAAAATCCTCATTCCCTCCCCACTCCAGGGGAAGGATACTGTAAAATCTCCATTCCCTCCCCACTCCAGGGGAAGGTTACTGCAAAATCCTCATTCCCTCCCCACTCCAGGGGAAGGTTACTGCAAAATCCCCATTTCCTCCCGATCATCTGGGACTCAGGAGGCAGAGAATAGATGGAGGCAGGGCTAGTCCGAATTTTTACTACCAATTCTCCGAACTACTCAAAACTTTCGCTATCGGTTCTCCAGAACTGGCCAGAACCTGCTGAAACCCACCTCTTGTATGTATCTACCTGTTCACAAAGGTGAGCGTGTGTGTGCTCACTCACTTTGGTTGCATGCGCCATCTCTCTGCATGGGCACGGTCTCCTGCACATGCGCAGTAGTCGTGCATTACATCTAGGTGGGTGGGTGGAACTTCCCGCAGTCGCCGCTACCGGTTCGCGCAATCTGGAGAGAACCGGCTAAATCCCACCACTGTATGTATGTATTTTTCTGTATCTGCCCATGAGCCGTTGGTGGCGCAGTGGTTAGAATGCAGTATTGCAGTCTTAATTCTGCTGGCTTCCAGCAGTTCAATTCTGATTGGCTCAAGGTTGACTCAGCCTTCCAGCCTTCCAAGGTGGGTAAAATGAGGACCCAGATTGTTGGGGGCAAGAGGCCAACTGTAAAACCACTTAGAGAGGGCTGTAAAGCACTGTGAAGCGGTATACAAATCTAAGTCCTATTGCTATTGCTGTTTTCCTTCCTTCCTTCCTTCCTTCCTTCCTTCCTTCCTTCCTTCCTTCCTTCCTTCCTTCCTGTTGGGGGGAGGGGGGAAACTGGATTTGCTTAATGACTGCATGATTCGCTTACCTCTTAAGTGATTCTCTTAACCAACAGGGCAAAGAGTTCATAAAAGCAGGCGTAATTCACTTAAGAACCGGGTTGGGCTGAGCGAGAGAGGGACTGGCCCAATGTCACCCAGCCGGATTTCATGCCAAAGGCAGGACTAAAAATCACAGTGTCCTGGTGATTGACATATAGACACCTAGCTAGCTTTCATGGGTAAGGAAGGACTAGAACTCATAACCTCCTGGTGACTGGCCCAAAGTCACCCAGCCGGCTTTCATGCCAAAGGCAGGACTAGAACTCATGGACACCTGGTTTCTAGCCTTGTGCCTTAACACAATATCTATACCTATACATGTATCATACCAGTACATGTACACATACATGTACCCACACACAAATATGTAGATATGTAGATATATAGCTCCCTAAAGGGCATTTCCACACCAATGAAAGCAACCCATTGCAGAACCAGTTTGCACAAACCCCAGAGAGGGAATAACTTTGAAATGCAAGAGAGTTTCCCACTGCATCCTCTTCAAAGTGAGGTTTGGTGGACCCCTTCTTCCAACCCCCCAACCCCCACCCAAAGGCAGCCAAGATGCAAAAGGCAAAGAGATACTTGGAAAAAACCCATGGTGAATTTCATCCTAAACATTTCAGGTTGGAGAGACAGGCGGAGAGAGAGGGAGAGAGAAGGAAGGAAAGGAAGAGAGGGAATGAGCGAAAGGGGTAGCGGGAGAGAGAAGGAGAGGGAGAGAGAAGGAAAAGAAGAGAAAGAGAGGGAGGAGGGAGAGAGAGAAGGGGAGAGAAAGAGAAGGGGAGGGAGAGACAGAGAAAGGGAGAGAGAGAAAGGGAGAGGGGGGAGGGAGGAAGAGGGAGGAAGAGAGAGGGAGAGAGACAGAGAAAGGGAGAGAGAGAAAGGGAGAGAGGGAGAGGGAGAGGGAAAGAGAGAGGGAGAGAAAGGGAGGGAGAGAGGGGGAAGGAGAGGGAGAGAGAAAAAGGGAGAGGGAGAGGGAGAAAGAGGAAAAGAGAGAGTGAGGGAAAGAAAGCGGGAGAGACAGAGAAGAGACAGAGGCAGAGAGAGGGAGAAAGGGAGAGGGAGAAGGAGAGGGAGAGACAAAAAGGAAGAGGGAGAGAGAGGGAGGGAGGGAGAAAGAGGGAAAGAGAGTGGGAGAGAGAGACAGAGAAGGGGAGAGGGAGAGGGAAAAGGGAGAGGGGGAAGGAGAGGGAGAGATAAAAAGGGAGAGGAAAGGAGAAAAAGGGAGAGGGAGAGAGAAAAAGGGAGAGGGAGAAAGACGAAGAGAGAGAGAGAGGGAAAGAGAGACCGGGAGAGACAGAGAAAGGGAGAGAGAGGGGAGAGAGAAAGGGAGAGGGAGAGGGGGAAGGAGAGAGAGAGACATAAGGGAGAGGGAGAGGGAGAGAGAGAAAAAGGGAAGGAGAAGGAGAGAGAAAAAGGGAGAGGGAGAGAGAGAAAGGGAGAGGGAGAAAGGGAGAAAGAGGGAGAGAGAGAGAGAGAAAGAGAGACCGGGAGAGACAGAGACAGAGAAAGGGAGAGAGAGGGGAGAGAGAGAGAGAAAGGGAGAGGGAGGAAGAGGGAGAGACAGAGGGAAAGAGGCATAACGAGAGCAGGCATTTCAAGGCTGAAAGGCTGTTTGGAAAAACCACGGATCCCTTGAAACCAAAGAGGAAGGAAGTGAAACTGGAGAATTGAGGGGAGCGGGTGTCGGGGGGGGGGGGCGGGAGGCAGAAAGCTATCGATTAGCAGAATGACAAAGTTTCCCTCGGTGCAGCAGACATTCAGAGCGTGGCTGTAAAGCAGCTTTTCAACATCAGCTTTCAGAAGAGGCCAACATCATATCCGGGGGAGATGACACAGGCTTTTCCTTTCTTTTCTCTCTCTCTCTCTCTCTCTCTTTTTAAAAAAGATGCACGTACTTTCTCTCCTCCCGATGCATCAACCCAAAGAGAGGACAGAGGTGGGGGGCGGGGGCGGGAGGAGAGGGGCACAGAGAGAAGGAAGGGAGAGCAAATGGCCAAACAGCAGAGAAGCTCAAGAGAGGTGGGGGGGGGGTGGGGGGAGGAAAGGGGAGGGGGGAATAATCTAGCAAAAGGGTTTAATCCGGTGCAGATCTTATGCTATTGGCCTCAGAGGCGAGAGGCCGTTTCTTCTACCCTCCTCTCCCCTTATCTGGGAAGCTTTTGAAGGACATCAAAGCCTCCCACCCCCACCCACCCCCACCCCAGCAGCTACATTCCAGGAGAATGCGAAAGTTTGGCTGCTCTCCGGATGGCCTCTCCTGCAGTGGGGTGGCTGGTCAGCTCCAAAAGGGGTTAGAGAGAGAAAAGATAAATTAAAGAGAGAGAGAGAGAGAGAGAGAGAGAGAGAGAGAGAGAGAGAGAGGCAGAGAGAGAGAGAGAGAGAGGCAGAGGATAGATAGATAGATAGATAGATAGATAGATAGATAGATAGATAGATAGATAGATAGATAGATATAGATAGATAGACAAGAGAGAGAGAAAGGAGAGAGACAGACAGACAGACAGAGAAAGAGAGAGAGGAGAGATAGATGATAGAGAGAGGAGAGAAAGAAGAGAGAGAGAGAGAGGAGAGAGAGAGAGAGGATAGATAGATAGATGGATAAAGAGAGAGAGAGAGAAGAGAGAGAAACGGGGGAGAGAGAGAGGATAGATAGATAGATAGATAGATAGATAGATAGATAGATAGATAGATAGATAGATAGATGATAGATAGATAGATATCTCTCTTTCTTTAAGAGAGAGAGAGAGGGAGGGAGGGAGGCCCCAAGAGTGGGTGACCCTCTTAAGCCAGTTAAGCAGATAAATCTATTTTTAGGAAGAAGGAGCCTAATGGGAACAGACCATCAGCAAAAAACCAACAGCAAAATAAAACCAAATCTCTCGATTGCCTTACCTTCAGAAATGCAGCCTTTTCCTAGAAACGGGAGGTTGCAGAGACCAGAGTGGGGGAAGAGGAGGCAGGGGCAGAGAACCAACCAATTGGAAAAATAAAAATAAAAATAAAAATGAGAGGAAAAAAAAGCCCTGGGACTGGGCTTGTGTGCCCGCTGTCCTGAGAGGAGAAGAGGAGGACGGAGGAGGCAGAGAAGGAGGAAGCCGAAAAAACAGCGGCAGAAGAAGAGCCGGCAGCCCCCCCACCCAGTGCGCCTGTGAGCTGTCCAGAGGCTCTTGGGACGCTTGTGCGGGGAGGCAGGGAGGGCGCATCATTGGCCATGCAGCGGGCGCCACAGCCTATGGCACAGCAGCGCTTTGGCGCGCGCGTCTGCCGTGCACCGAACCTTCAGGCACGCAAACCTTGGACACAGACCAAGATGGCTTTCCTGGGCTTGGCGGAGAGCTCTTCCACCAGCCGAGCATCAGGCCCCGGAGGAGGCCCACCTGCGGGTGGGGTGGGGTGGATGGATGGATGGATGGATGGAGAGAAAGAGAGGGAGAGCAGCAGCATAATGCAGGGAAACGGAAGCGTGGGGAAGGGGAGGTGGGCCAGGAGGGTGGGGGAAGAGCTAGCTGGATGAAAGGGGTTCGGCTTCTCCTCCTTGCCCAAAGCTGGCACAGGAGAGCTTCAACAGGTTCTCTTGGGGAGAACCTACCAGGAGATAGAGGGATGGGATGGTAGGAGAAGGGACAGGTGTGTGTGTGTGTGTGTGTGTGTGTGTGTGTCCTCTCTGGCATTCAGGACCCAGATGGGCCCAAGCATAAACCTACCTTTGAAAGCCTCCTTCCTTGTGAGCTCCAAGGATGCCCCTGAAAGGTATTTCAGGGGGGATTAGCTGGACGCTTCCAACCAAGGGGTCCTCCTTGCCTCCTCCTCCTCCTCCTTTCCCCCACCCCCACCCCCCTTTGACAAAAGAAGACTGCAATCAACTTGCCTTCCCAATTTGCAACTTCTTCTTCTCGCCGGGTGATCAGGCAGCTGCCTAGCAACTGGAAGGAGGAGGAGGAGGAGGAGGAGAAGGGTGGGAAGAGAGACCTCTTCCTGTGCTAAATGTATAAAACGAACTCTTGGAAGATGGAAGCCGAATCTTTTAGGCCCTTGAAGGAGAAGGGGGAAAAGAAAAGAAAAAAAGAATATGGGAACAACGAGGTAACCACCAAAGGCAAGATCTGATGATGTTTGGCTTGGGTCAGGTAAGGTGAGCTGCTTTAAAAGAAGAAGAAAAAGAAATATTTCAGATCTTTCCTTGCACGCCTGCCACTGCTATTTTTTAAGAATGGACAGTCAATGCAAGAGCCTCTGTCATTTCAAGCACATGGCTTTTCCGCAGCCATGGTTCTCATGGGCCTTTTGCCAGTGATGTTCTCCAATGCAGGAGACAAATGGAAGGTACTTACCAAAGTTTATGTACCAGGCTCGGTTCATAAAATGGATGTGGATGTCCCAGTAGGTTGGATAGAGGGCGGTCCCTGCAGCCACAAGAGGTCCTTCTGGG
The DNA here is from genome assembly GCA_030761175.1 of Masticophis lateralis. NCBI lineage: Eukaryota > Metazoa > Chordata > Lepidosauria > Squamata > Colubridae > Masticophis > Masticophis lateralis. Next base: position 5,585,639 of record JAUDYJ010000014.1, read on the forward strand.
GCTGCTCCATATTTCTTGGCTGTGGTTCCACCAGACGTTTCCATAAGGTCACAATATTCCTTCAGTAGACACTTGCTCCTGTTAAACTACAGGTAGTCCTTAATTTATCACAGCAAATGTCACCTGGCCCAAGTCAAACATCATCAGATTTTTGCTTTGGTGGTTACCGTGGTGTTCCTAACATAGAAAGAAACCCCAAGCCTCTTTCTCCACCCATTATACAGCTGTGGGCTATGCTGTCACTTATCTGATTGTTCCTTTGAGAGCATCTCTTCTTCCCATTTCCCGAAGTCTTTCTCATATACTATTACAGCCGTCTCCTTAATAGCCTGAGAAGTTAAGGGACTAACACCCTGTGGGTCCCTTCTGAGCTTCTTTCCCCATCCATTAGGCAGCTGTGGGCTATGCTGCCTCTTATCTAATCATTCCCTACGGAGATTCTCTTCTACTTGTCTCCCAAGGTCTTTCTCGCATGCCATTACAGCCCTCTCCTTTATAGTCCAAGAAAATAGGGAGGGTCTCTTCTGAATGTCTTTCTCCACCCATTATGCAGCTGCAGGCTATGCTGTCTCTTATCATTCTCTAAGGAGCTTCTCTTCTATTTGTCTCCCAAGGTCTTTCTCACATACCATTACAGCCCTCTCATTTACAGACCAAGAAACTAGGGAAAGTACCTTCTCAGCCTCTTTTTTCACCCATTATGCATCTGAGGGCTATGCTGTCTCTTCATCTGACCATTCCATAAGTATATCTCTTTGCTCTGTCTCTCAAGGTCTTTCCCACCCACCAACTCTTTACAGCCTGAGAAACTAGGGAAGGTCCCTTCTGAGTATCTTTCTCCACCTATTATGCAGTTCTGGACTATGCTGTCTCTTATCGGACTCTTTCCTTGGTAGCATCTTTTCCCCATCTCACAAGGTCTTTGTCATATACCATTACATCCGCCTGTCAACTCACAAAGCATCCCTGGCCTGCTCTCGAGTTGCCATAGGCAAGGGGGATGGGAAACCGGCGAAGCAGCATGGCAGCCAAAAACAAAAGGACATTCCAGACATATCTCTCTCAAGGCTGTCTCCCAGGGTTACCCACAGCGGCTGGAGGGGAGTGATCTCTACAACCAGCAAAATTGCTCCGTTGGTCAATGTGACTGATGACACACCCTGGGGGGGGGGAGTGGGGAAACAGGGTCAAGATTGGGCTGTAAATTACGTGGGGTCCGAGTTGGCTTCACTTAGAATGTGCCAACATGAAGCTCCTAATAAATAACTGGATTTATTTTGAAGCCTGACTCAAGGCTCATGATTTAATTAGGGCATCCATCGGAACCCTGACATTGCCTCCTTTAATGAGAAACTAGGGAGGGTCCCTTCTAAGCATCTTTCTCTACCTGTTATGAAGCTCTCACCTATGCCGTCTCTTATCTGACCATTCCCCTTGGCAGCATCTCTTCTCCTGGTCTCCCAAGGTCTTTCCCACATGCCATTACACTTGTCTTCCCAATCTTAAAACAAAATAAAACTTTTTTAGAAGCTCTGGAAGCTGAACAGCAAGCTTTTAGAAACCACGAGCATACACCTCTAAAGTAGGATCCAGCAGCTGATAAAAGGGTCTGTTTGGATGCACATCCTGAAATTATTATTTTTAAAACACTAAAATGATTTCTAAACATTCAGATTTTCCATTTTAAAAAGGATGGCAATCACTTTAAGAGATCGTTATTTACCCCATGCATATCCAAACTGATTTCAAAGACTTCATCTCTAAATCTTAGAAAGCACAAGAAACCTAAACACTGAGATTCCCCATCGATGGGTCCCGTTTTCTTCCCAAGTTGAGGGGTTTTTTTTGGTCATCTCATGTCTGAGTGTTGTAATTTTTTTTTTTTTGTTTCTTAAGCATTCTGGCACATATGCTATGCATCAGATCAGAAGCTGCTGGGCTAATCCAAGATTCTTCCTTACCTAAAATGGAGAACTTTGGCAAAGGACACTAGGGTGGTCTCTTTCTGTAACTGAGCACCGAGCCAGGATCTCAGATGTCACTAACTTGACCAATGATGAGAAATGTGTCAACTCGCAAAGCATCCCTGGCCTGCTCTCAAGTTGCCATAGGTCAGGGGGGATAGGAAAACTGCATGGCAGCCAAAGACAGATGCACATTCCATGGCTATCTCTCTCAAGGCTGTATCCCAGGGTTACCCACAGCAGCCGGAGGGGAGTGACCTCTACAACCCATGAAATTACTCCATTGGCGAATGTGATTGATGACACACCCTAGCCAGGTGGGGGGTGGGGGGACAGAGTAATAATTGGGACATAAATTACGTAGGGTTAGAGCTGGCTTCACTTGGGAACATGCCGACGTGAAGCTCCTAATAAATAACTGGATTTCTTTTGAAGCTTGGCTCAAGGCTCATGATAACAACATTTTACCCAACAGGTTGTTTTTTAAAATGTCCAATTTGGATATAAATCAGAGGATTTGTTTGTGGATAAGGGATTTTCTGACAGATAGGCCACAGTCAGTAAGGATGGGATCTTACCATTCCAGTACTCTGATACTAAGCACAGGAGCCCCCCAGGGTTGTGTGCTAAGCCCTTTCCTTTATTCCTTGTACACACATGACTGCACCCTATTGTACAACACCAACGCAATTATTAAATTTGTGGATGACACAACAGTGGTGGGGCTCATTAATAAGAACAATGAGTCTGCTTACAGGAAAGAAGTACAAGGGCTGACATTGTGGTGTAATGAAAATAATTTCACACTTAACACCACAAAAACTAAAGAATTTATAATTGATTTCAGAAGGAAGAGAGATGTACATCTGCCATTGTACATAAATGGTGAGGAGGTGGAGAGGGTGGGTAGTTTTAAATTTCTGGGCATTTATATCTCGGAGGACCTCTCATGGACTATGAATGCTAACATGCTTGTGAAGAAGGCCCAGAAGAGGCTGCACTTCCTGAGAATGCTCAGGAAGATAAATCTATCTCAGCATCTACTTCTGTCCTACTATCGCAGCACCATTGAGAGCATCCTGACATATGGCATTCTTGCATGGTATGGGAGCAGCTCTGTAGTGGACAGAAAAACTCTACAGAGAATCATTAAAACTGCCCAGAATATCATCGGACTCCAATTACCAGCCCTGGACGACATCTTTGAATCTCGTTGTTTGAGAAAGTTGCGTAACATTCTCAGAGACTCTTCCCATCCTGCTTACAATCTTTTTGGACTGTTGTCTTCTGGCAGAAGATACAGAACTTGGACCACACGTCTTCTGAATAGTTTTTTTATCCCACTTATTGCACTCAACAATGAACTAAAGGGCCACCATCAGTGAGCTGTTGGACAGTATTACGTGGTCCGTTGTGTGGATGTTTGGGTGGTTTAGGGGTGAATTATGGTGGGTGGGGGTGTGTTTGGGGATTGTTATGTGTGTTGGACCTGGTCTTTGGGTGTTAAGTGAATTTTGTTGTATAGGTATACTGTGTATATACATACAATGACAATAAAGTTATTGATTGATTGATTGATCGATTGATTTAGGGCATCCTTCAGAACCCTGACAAAATGCTGAGTCTTGAGCAACATCTGGAGGAAAAGAGTCCTACCTTGTATTTGGACATAACTGAATGAGAGAACATCCCTTTCCAAACAGATGACATCTTCCAATGGAACCATGGGATAGTGGAGTAAGGCCAACCAAGAAGGCCAAGCTCCTGTTTGCAGTCATCATGCAAACTTGAGTGATCTTGAGACCCTCAACGTCTCACTGCAAAGAAAGGGATTCCAAACTCTGGTCAAAAGATGGCATTCCTCCCAAATTAGGAGTAGCAGCTATAACTTGCTTCTTCTTTTGCCCTCAATTGTTCCCAGCATTAGGCTCTTCTCCAGGGAGTCCTTCCTTCTCATTAGGTGGCCAAAGTATTTGAGTTTCATCTTCAGGATCTGGCCTTCTAAAGGGCAGTCAGGGTTGATCTCCTCTAGGACTGACCGGTTGGATTGCCTTGCAGTCCAAGGGACTCGCAGGAGTCTTCTCCAGCACCAGAGTTCAAAGCCCTCAGTTCTTTGGCGCTCAGCCTTCCTTATGGTCCAACTTTCAACTAGAAGATGAATTCATTTCAAGATAGAGATAGATAGATAGATAGATAGATAGATAGATAGATAGATAGATAGATAGATAGATAGATAGATGCTGTTGTTAGTTGTGAAGTTGTGTCTGACCCATCACAACCTCATGGGCAATGTTCCTCCAGGCCTTCCTGTCCTCTACCAGCCTCTGGAGTCCATTGAAGCTCATGCCAACTGCTTCAGTGACTCCATCCAGCCACCTCATTCTCTGCCGTCCCCTTCTTTTGCCCTCAATTGTTCCCAGTATTAGGCTCTTCTCCAGGGAGTCCTTCCTTCTCAATAGGTGGCCAAAGTATTTGAGTTTCATCTTCAGGATCTGGCCTTCTAAAGAGCAGTCAGGGTTGGTCTCCTCTAGGACTGACCAGTTTGATTGCTTTGCAGTCCAAGGGACTTGCAAGCAAAAGAAGGGGACGGCAGAGAATGAGGTAGCTGGATGGAATCACTGAAGCAGTTGGCGTGAGCTTCAATGGACTCCAGGAGATGGTAAAGGATAGGAAGGCCTGGAGGAACATTGTCCATGGGGTTGCGATGGATCGGACACGACTTCACGATTAACCACAACAAATAGCTTGCTTTGATCTTATTGTATTTTTAATTGGTCAAAATGAACGAAGGCCTACAGGAGATGGTAGCTCATTAAACCTTGGCTGGTCCAAAAAAACAAAACAAAAAATGCCAAGTTGGAGCAGACCCACTTTATCTGCAGATGGGAGACTGCCAGAAAATCCCATGGATGTCTGATAATCTGAAAAGTTTGGGTTGGTGGATGGGTGAGAAGTCTTTCCGGACAAGATAATGACAAATCAACTCCATGCTATCCTCAAAGAGACTAAATGGACATGTCTTTGAGGCAAGGGGGGAAAAAAAGAGTCGAGATGCCCTCTACTGTTCAATTACAATCTGTGCAACTGACATAGTTCTTTCAGCCTAAGGTGGAAAGGGGAGGAATGATAAAAGAAAAGCGGTGAAGAATTTGAAGGCAAAAATCTGAATTATTATTCAGATTGGAATTATTAACTGAAAAGGCCAAAAAAACCCACAGAGTCTTCCAGTTTCTAACTTAGTCCCCTGGAACCAAGTGAATCCAGGAGTTCTTGATGGAGCTGTTCAGGTGGCCTTCTGAAGATTCAAGAAAGAACAAGAACTGTTCCAACTGCCAGATATAATTGTAGCTCCTTGGATATCTGGATATTGAGGTTAAACCCTGAATGCATCATACAGAGCAGGGGTCTCCAACCTTGGCAACTTTAAGCCTGGTGGACTTCAACTCCCAGAATTCCCTAGCCAGCAAACCAAAACTGGTTGGAGAATTTTGGGAGTTGAAGTCCTCCAGGGTTAAAGTTGCCAAGGTTGGAGACCCCTGATACAGAGGGTTCTCTTGACTCATTTCCTCCAGCCATGTATATGAAGAGAAGAGAGATGATTAAGAAGACACACATATTTCAACAGAAGATCAGGGGCTATCTCAGCTTACGAACTTGGCTAAGGTCTTCTCAAGATGTTATTTTTTAGAGACGAGGGATATTAAATGTGTCCCTGAATGTCTTTCAAATTGTAGAAGTCATCCATTGGGATTTTTCTAATCCTCTTTTATAAAAAGGTTTACGAGCCAAGTCTTTACCCTAGGCAGTGTTTAGAGCTGCTGTGTTTAAAAGAGTTAACTTTATTATTCATTGGTTGAATATGTATATTTATGTCTGCATGTTATTGCGTTCCTCTACTGGCACGGGCTGTCTTCAACACTCTTGATGGTTGGCAAGAAACAGAGAGAAATCAAATAAATGGAATGGAATGGAACAGAACAGAATAGGAGAAGGAGAAGGGAAAGAAGAGGGAGAAGGAGAAGAAAGGGACAAGTAGAAACAGAGAAGGAAGTACAGTAGAGTAGAGTAGAAGGGAGTGGAGTGGAGTGGAGTAGACTAGATTAGAGTAGGGTAGAGTAGAGTAGAATAGAATAGACATAAGAGTAGAATAGACATAAGAATAGAATAGAATAGAATAGAATAGAATAGAATAGAATAGAGTAGAGTAGAGTAGGGTAGGGTAGGGTAGGGTAGGGTAGGGTAAGGTAAGGTAAGGTAGGGTAGGGCAGGGCAGGGCAGGGCAGGGCAGAGCAGAGCAGAGCAGAGCAGAGCAGAGCAGAGCAGAGCAGAGAAGAGAAGAGAAGAGAAGAGAAGAGAAGAGAAGAGAAGAGAAGAGAAGAGAAGAGAAGAGCAGAAAATAGTCCCGTGAGTGGACAAAAATAGCAGAGATGGAAAAAATAGTTGGATGGAAAATGAAAGATGTCGATGAGGATGTAAGGGAGGAATTTGGGTGCCAAGTTAGAAAAGAGAAAGGAAATTTCCAAAAGGGTGAGAGATGATGGATAAAAAGGATTTCTTTAAAAAAAAATAATATTGGCTGTACTGAGAATTAGAACAGACTAAATAGATTAAAAAATTAGAATTAGGGGGAATATTGTTATACATATTTTTGTATAACATTTAAAGTGAATGTCAGAGGCCAAAATTAGACTTTGAAAAAGGATGATATTAGAAACGCTCAAGAACAGTGTTATGACTATTAGGATGTATTAAATACTGATTAATTGAAAAATGAAGAAATATGTGCCAATATTTATATATATATATATATATATATATATATATATATATATATATATATATATATATATCTCAGAAAACATATATATAAAATAACAATAGATAATGATATGATAATATATAACATGATAATATTGATGTTTCAAAATAGAACAGAATAATAGAACAGAAAATAGAAAATAGAATACAATTATAGGATAACAGAACAGAATAGAACCAAAGAAGAGAACAGAGAATAGAATAGAATAGAATAGAATAGAATAGAATAGAATAGAATAGAATAGAATAGAATAGAATAGAATAGATTAGAATAGAATAGAATAGAATAGAATAGAACAGCTTTTATTTGACAAAGTGTGATTAGACGCACAAGGAATTTGTCTCTTGTGCTGAAACTCTCAGTATACATGCAAAGCAGACTAATAATAATACCAATAAGAGCGGGCAGTACAAAAGATAATAAGGATAATAATACTGTAGCCATATTACATGGGTAAATATGCATAGACATTTTAGACAGTACTGTGGGAAGTCGGTGTTCAGCAGAGTGATGCCACGAAGTGAAATAAAAGTGAAATATTGGAGAAAATTATCTTGCACCTTGAGGAAATCCAGCGTCCATTTTTTTTTCATTGCTTTCCAGAATTCCAAAACCCGAATCAATGATTGATGTGATGCAAACAAGGTTCCTATCAAACTTTGACATGCCAAACAAAGGATAAAGCCAAAGACATCACACGTTAAACTTAAGATGTTTATTGATTGCTAAGATGTAGGTCTAACGGGAGTTGGAGTTCAGGAGGGATCCAGGACAGCAGAAAAAGAGTAACCTTCCACCTAAAATGCATTTCCAAATGACTTGGAGAGAACAAAAGAAATTAGGATCGCCAAGTTAATAGCAAAGTTTTCTTCTATGGACTGACTTATGATTCTCCAATAAATCTCAGAGAAAGAACTAAGCGGGAACTCCGTTATCAAACATACTGTATTTTGGGAGTATAAAACAGACTCCCCCCCCCAAAAGAGGATGAAAATTTGGGTGCGTCTTATACACGGAATGTAGCTCCGCCCATGCGCCAACCCACCGGAAAATGGGGCACACGGAGGCAGCAATAGGCTTTGGCAATCCCTGGAGCCTGAAACAGCTGATTTTTGGGAGGCTGATCCAACCGACAATCAGCTGCTTGTGCTAATCAGGCTGTGCTGAAAATGAAACTGAAACTGAAACAGGCTGTTTGCTGAAAGGAAGCAAATTGCTGGGAGGCAGAGGCAGATTTTTTTTTTCTTGTTTTCCTCCCCCAAAAAGCGTCTTATAGTCCGGAGCATTTTATAATCCGAAAAATACGGTATGTTTTTTTGAGACCTCGAAAGGCAAGCAAAACATGTGTTATTTTAATGCAAACTTCATCGGCCTTTCTCCCTCTTCCTTCATTTTGCAGGTGATTTCTGCCTCTGGAGAACTCGCTGAATTCCAACAACCGACAAAGAGGAGTCAAGTAACCTCAAATCATAATCAAAAGAAAAAGAAACCAGAGAAATGTGAGAATGATGGCTGGAGGAATAGCTTTGAGATGGCTCTTGCACTTCATTTTTCTACAAGACCATTTCTTTTGCCCATCAAATTCAGGCTCCCGTGTTCAAACTGGCCTGAGTCTCACCATTCAAAAAAACATAGAGCCCTTCTCAAACCTGCAGAAAAAAGGATGGAGCATGTGTGAATTCCCACCTCCCAATCAAAATTGGCAGGGCCGATTCACTTACCATTTCTGTTTCCAAGCTTAGCCAAGGTGAGCTGCGAATTCTCTTGGTTGTCTTGGTTCAAAACAATGTCTAGGACAGGGGTCAGCAACCCACGGCTCTGGAGCCACATGTGGCTCTTTCGTCCCTCTGCTGCGGCTCCCTTTTGCTCAAAATATGCATTACAACCGCCAATGTGTGATATGCACCGACCGGCATGTGATTTATTAAACTTTTTGACCCCCGGTAGGCCAACCATGGATAAATCCCAGAAAAGAAAAGTTTCCGAAGAAAACAGAATGTTTAATTCGACTACATATGCTAGTTTTGTGGCCGTTCAAGAAATAGTCAGGCACGGGAAGGGTTCTGTGACTCCCGGTGTTTTCTTTTCTGTGGGAAACGGGTCCAAATGGCTCTTTGAGTGTTTAAGGTTGCAGACCCCTGATCTAAGACTTGGTCTTTCTTTAGATCGAGAGATGCACCACTCTAGAGGTGCCTTGAATCCTGCCCCCAAATAGGGTCACAAAACAGACCAACCGCATGGATAAACCAAGATGCCAACCAGGGCTTTTGAGGGCTTATGTTCTTTCACAAGCGCAGTGACTCGCTTTATAACTGTGATGAGAAAGGTCGTAAAATGGGGCAAAACTCAACAGAGATTTGAGGCTCGATTGCGGCTGTAAGTCGAGGACTATCTGGGTAAAGAATTCAGCCATCTCTTTTCCCATCCCACCCCAAACGGCTTGCTCTCATGATGGACAAGGCAAGTTTAACAGAGTCAGGAACACAAACCAGTGAGCCGGCGTTGTGAACACTTGTGAACAGTTACCATTGTCGCTGATATAATATGGGTGCCCCAGTTATATTTAGCAAGCTCTGAGTCATCGGGGCTGAAGTCATTCAGGCAAAGTGCAGGCAGAAAACGTCGCCAAATTTGATCTTTTTTTCCCCTTTTGCGAAAAATAGCAATAGCGCTTAGACTTATATACCGCTTCACAGTGTTTTACAGCCCTCTCTGAGAGGTTTACAGATTGCCCCCCAACAATCTGAGTCTTCATTTTATCGACCTCGGAAGGATGGAAAGGCTGAATCAACCTTGAGCTGGTCAGAATTAAACTGCTGGCAGTTGGCAGAGTTAGCCTGCGATACTGCAGTCTAATCAGCGTACACCATGGAAGGAAGGAAGGAAGGAAGGAAGGAGGGGGTGGCAGGCAATGAGAAGGAGGGAGGGAGGAAGGGTGGGCAATGAGGAGGGAGGGAATGAAGGGGAGAAAGAAGGGTGGGAGAGGAGGGAAGGAGAGAGGAAGGAATAGCGATAACATTTACTTATATACCACTTCTAAGTGCTTTACAGCCCTCTCTAAGCAATTTACAGAGTCAACATCTTTCCCCCAACAATCTGGGTCCTCATTTTGCCCACCTTGGAAGGATGGAAAGCTGAGTCAACCTTGAGCCGGTCAGGAAAATAAATAAACCTCTTGAACACCTTGCATTTATTTTGTAGGAACTAAAATGTACTAAAAGATGATTAGAAAAGGGCTAGGATTTCGCATGCCTGCAGTGCATGGGCTATAGTGCTGTTTTTTTTTAAATGTTTCTCGTAATTCCCATTATTTTATTGTTTTAATGTTAGAAAGCAGAGAGACTGCCGATATTGCAAAGGCCTGGGCACAGATGAAAGGGAGAAGGTGGGTCTTCCCAACCAGCTTGGCTGTAATCCTGATCAATCCCAGCTAACCAAAACCTCCCTCTTTTTAGACAGCGCAAAACCTTATTCGGGGCCGTCTGTAGGAGATTCTTGAGGGCTGTTTTCTTTTTTTTAAATTTGATTTATATGCATGAAAGACGGAACCCGGCAAGGACTGCATTTTTAGGAATGCAGTCTGTGTATATCCAAACCATTTTTCCCCCTTGTACTGAGGATGTCAAGCTCCCACTTTAAAAGGACAATAAAAATAAACTTCAAAGCCTTAAGACAGAGGTGTCCAACCTTGGCAACCTTAAGACCGGGGGACTTGGGAATTCTGGGAGTTGAAGTCCACGGGTCTTAAAGTGGATTTAAAGCTGAAATAGCCTGAGAAGTTTTTCCTCTTCCCAGTTTATTTCCAAACCTCTCTCCATGAATACCATGTTTTCCCTGAAAATAAGACTGGGTCTTACTTTCTTTTGAGTCCCAAAATAGGCACTAGGGCTTATTTTCAGGGAGTATCTTATTTTTTTTCCCTATGTACAGGAGGCTCAGTTCTTCTGCTTGCTCAAGGTGAGGCAGGAGGCTGGCTGTGCAGGCTCTTAAGGAGGGCTTATTTTTGGGGTAGGATGTATATTAGGCACATACATAAAAACCATCCTAAGGTTTATTTTCAGGATAGGTCGTATTTTCAGGGAAACAGGGTAGTAAAAGGCTGTTTTTATTATTATTTTTTTTAAAAGCCATAAACCAATCAGTTATTCTTCCATAGTGTATCTTTCCGAGCAAAATCAAACCCATTGACAAGCGAAGTCAACATCGGATGCCCAGCTTTCCCATTTTAAAACTTTCCAGAAGTTACACAGACCGGAAGAACTGATATTTCAAAATGCCAATTCCTAAAATTAGCATTGAGGGCACTAAACGCCTACAAAATATGCCCTCTGTGATGTGTCCAATAAAACACTTAAGTTTTCTAGGAAATACGATTAGCTGCAAGGTAAAATAAACCTGAAGCTATGCTTGAATCAAAACGCCGAAAGAAGCATATCAAAGCAGGTTTTGTTAAAAAACAAGTAAGGCACCTATCCCAATTTATTTCGTTCTCGGCATAAATAGCTACATATATATTTTAACAATAAGAAAGCAAAAACACAGTTACATATACATATATTTACAGGAATAATACCATACCAAAAAAAGAAAAGAAAAGAAAAGAAAGTAAAGCGAGGTTAAGACACAACTTATTTTGGTTGTCTCTAAATTGTTTTTAAAAATTCTTAACAGCTGGATATTTCAGGTTCAAATCTAGAGGGAAATATGTCCCCGTTAAAGTCTGTGGGACTTCAGTGCAACTAACCACCATTAAACTGAGATCTTTGCAAACCACATCGACTTTTGGAGTCACCTCTCCCGTCCAAATCAGAGTTTGTTTTAAGACGCGAGCCTTAAAAAGATAATGACCAATGTTCATCATAATTCCTCAGCTGGTTTGCAACAAGAAAGTTAAGGACTTGAATGCACTTTAGACAAAAGCCGTAAATGCAATCCCAATTTTACTCCGTTAGTAAGTAAGCCCCTTCCTTTCATATTCCAGCTTAGGTGAATTAATAAAATTCAGCTTGCAGGCCTCTTCGTTCTCCCTTATTAGACGTGTGTGCAACCTAAAAATACATTTTCTGCAGTTGCCTTGCTAAATTTATGGAGAGCTGCAGAAACGGTGCAAATTCACATCGCACACGAGAACTTGTTTCACACAAAACGGGCCTTTCTCCAGTTCTTTGACTGAAGGGGTTCAAAGATATAGCAAAAAGGCCCCTTTCAAAGGCAGCTTAAAATCATGTGCAACCCACCCCACACTCATCTCAACAATACCATGCTTTCTGAGGCTTTAGAAAGAAAAAAATAATAAATCTGAAATTAGAGCAAAACAAAATAGCTTAATGAAACTTCACAGTCAAAATACACCTGTTAAGACGAGGAAGGCTTCGGTTCACTCGTGACGCTAAAACTGGGTTTAGTGTTAGCTTTGGACAGAGCTGAGGACTGAGATTCCTGCACGATTTTTTCGTCCTCTGAAGGCTCACGAGGATTCAAGACAAGGTTAATTTCATTTTATGAGGCAACTAAACTGGCTTATTGCAAACGTCAGTGGACAAGATGGTTTCAAACGAACCTTTGGTCAATGTCATGTCTATTTCAAGCCCTGGGCTAATTTGCTACTCTGTTTAAGATCCTAAACTAGGATCGCTGGCTCAAATCTAATGCCAAACTACCTTCAATATATTAAAAAAATAGTTTTTGCTTAGCTGGAGGACAGTTGAGCATGAAGCCCGAACTCCAGCCCGGATTTTGCCCCAGCTTTATGTGTGAACCGGGTCAGTCTGGAACCAGGAGTAAACTAACATTATTTAATGACAGTGTTGACGTTTCTCAAAAACCATTCCCAGATTCGCCGCTAAAAAAGGAGGCACTTAAAGATTCCCCCACCCTGTGGCCTTGAAGAGATTAAAACGTTAAAAAACATTTTGTTTATTATGCAGCAGTTTTAAAGATGATTTTTAAAAGGCACGAAAAAACCGGAGAGAAGAGAAAGCAATTTTATGCCCCCAATGTCACTCCCCTTTGCTTTAAAAAATAAAATGCAATTATTATTGTGAAACATACCTCTGAAATATAGTGTTTAGGACTACAGTCAATTGCATTTATGGCTGCTTTACTTTCAAACAAGACAAAAATTTCGAGATCTCTTGTTTTCTGGGTGATGAATTCTACCCATTTCCAACTGGTAACACTGATGGACTGGAAGCTTTGCAACTCATCATATATATAGATATAGATATATATATTTGCATGTATGTAAATTAAAGCAGCCTTTAAATGAGTCCATCTCTGAGGTTTTTCCAGCTTCCTCCATGGTTGGTTCAGGTCTACAGATATCAAAGCGTGAAGAGTCCTACAAGATCCTTAAACAACTACTTAATTTTGCCATCTTGGTAAACAGAACATCCTCGTTATGGCAAGAAAAGGCATCTTGATGAGAAGTTGGAAGAGTTTCAAGGAGATTCCCAACCTCCGAATAAAGGCTAGGAGAAGTGTGCCGCTAGGATAATTCCAAGGATAACAATCAAGAGAGTGACACAAATTAGCATGAACATCAGTTTCTGCAAAGAGAGGGGAAACTAGGATTAGCTCATCCCCCAAACAGTGACGTACAGATGTACAAAAATCAAAGAGGTGGGATGTGAATTAACAGAACAACAGAGTTGGAAGGACCTTGGACGTCTTCTAGTCCAACCCCCGGCTTAGGCAGGAAACCCTATACCACTTCAGACAAATGGTTATCCAATCTCTTCTTTAAAACCTCCAATGATGGAGCATTCACAACTTCTGGAGGCAAGTCGCTCCATTGCTTAATTGTTCTCATTGTCAGGAAATTTCTCCTTAGTTCTAAGTTGCTTCTCTCCTTGATTAGCTTCCATCTGTTGCTTCTTGTCCTGCCCTCAGGTGCTTTGGAGAATAGCTTGACTCCCTCTTCTTTGTGGCAGCCCCTGAGATATTGGAAGGCTGCTCTCATGTCTCCCCTAGTCCTTCTTTTCATTAAACTAGACATACCCAGTTCCTGCAACCGTTCTTTGTATGTTTTGGCCTCCAGTCCCCTGATCAACCTTTGTTGCTCTTCTCTGCACTCTCTTTTGGCATTTTTCATCATAACAGTACAGAATGCAAACCATTTCAAAGCAAGGAGGAATGGGGTAGCCAACTGATCTAGAGTGTCGTCTCCTCCCCAAAAGATCTGCTGAAATCAGATCTGCTGAGGGGATTACAGACAGTTGATCTTAATCCTCAATCTCCCTTCATCCTGTCCTCTTCTATAAACTGATGAAAAACTCGCCGTAAAAACCTCAAATGTCCATCTTCCTAGCCTTTCAAAAAAAAAAAAAAAAAAAAAAGGGAAGCAGTGCCCCAGGGAAGCAGTGCAAAACCAAACTGGGTTTTTAGCCCAAGAAATATTGAAATGCAAAACAAAAATACTTAAGAGGAAATTAGCCACTGGAGGTCTAAGTCTCTGTGCAAATCTGGTTTTTTGTTTGTTTTTTTTTTGCTGTCGGGCAGTTGGGAAGAAGGCAGGCGTACACACAACATCGCAGCGAGAATACACAGATTAGAGTTTTAGAAAAGGTTAATAGGCGAGGCCAACGAGTTGATTAGTACTTACTGAGAGGTAGCAGGGACAAGTTGCTCACGGACAGTTATTTAAGCATCACGGCACCCCAACAGCCAAGCCAATTATTAGAGCCAGTAGAGCTAACAGCACCAGCACAACAATGACAATAATCCATTTTTTCTGCCAAAGGAAAACAAGGCGATTGTTTTCGGTTAAGGGGGTTTTTTTGGGGGGTTTCTACATGGAAATGGGAGTCCGTTCTCAACAGGCAGGGAGGAGCTCGGATACAGCAGCTGGGCCTCTAAATGAGTAGGCTTCCCTCAACTTACAGCCGTTCATTTAGCCCGCCCACACCGCCCACCCATCCATCTATCCTTCCCCCCACCCATCTATCTCTCTCCTTCCTTCCTTCCTTCCTTCCTTCCTTCCTTCCTTCCTTCCTTCCTTCCTTCCTTAACCCATCCATCCTTCCACCCACTCATCTATCTATCTATCTATCTATCTATCTATCTATCTATCTATCTATCTATCTATCTATCTATCTATCTATTTATTAAATTTATATACCGCCCTTCTCCTAGTGGACTCAGGGCGGTGCACAGCCAAGAATAAAAAGCACTCCAATGCAACATTTAAAATATTTGTAAAAGAATTAAACAATTTTTGGCCCAAAAATTTAAAAAACCAATAAGCAATTAAAATTTAAAACCCATAAACACTTTAAACTAAAAGGGGGGGGGGGGGGTTACGCCAGCCCAGCTTGACAAAATAAAAAGTTTTTAGGGCACGGCCAAAAGCCCGGAGATCAGGTATCATACGGATCTCAGGGGGCAAATCGTTCCAGAGGGCTGGAGCTGCCACAGAGAAAGCTCTCCCCCTGGGTGTTGCCAGCCGACATTGCCTGGCTGACAGCACCCTGAGGAGTCCCTCTCTGTGGGAGAGTACTGGCCAGTGGGAGGCTAGTACGCTCCTATCTTCTTTCTATCTATCTATCTATCCATCCATCCATCCATCCATCCATCCATCCATCCATCCATCCAGAGTTAGCACCCACCCACCCTGAAAGTCACAACAGCACTGGGGGGGAAAAGAAGACAAGTGGTCCTTGCAGTTATGACGGTCGCCGCATCCCCATGTTCGCCAGATCGAAATTTGGGCGCTTGGCAACTGGCATGTATTTACAAACGTGGCATCATTCCTGTGTCAACCCTGAAGCTGACCTGACCGAAGTCATTTTGGAGCTTCAGTGTTGCCACACTGGAACTGAGGGATGGGGGGGGCGGGGGGAGATAGAGATAGCTGGGGTTTTGTAGCCAAAACAAAATACTTTCTCTTGGGAATCAAGGACATTCTTACACCTGGCTGGAGGAAGGAGGGATGATGTCACCAAGCAACCAGACAGAAACTTGATTGGACCACCATGCGACTAATTGTTTGGGGAGAAGGAAAAACCTTTACTTTTAATTAGGCGAAAACCGTGGGAATCTTCAGAGTCGGTTTTCACCAGAACGGTGCTAATATGCTACATTGGCATCCTTCAGTCTCAAGAGACTATGATATCATGTTCTGGAAAGAAGTCCTAAAACAGGATCTGGTGTGACTAAAAAGGCCAATTCAATTGTGGCCATCCCTTCCACACTGAGGGCAGATCCATTCTGTCCCCTGCCCAGCTCTCAGATTTCGCTGGTTCCGGGACTGCCTCTTTGCTTCAGCCTGCCGAACAAGTGTCTCTTCGAATTGGAGAAGGCCATGCTGCGTCTTTAGCCTCCAAGCTAAGCTATCAGAGGTCAAGATTTCCCAGCCGTTAATGTCCATTCGCAGGGCCTTTAGGTCCCTCTTGCAGATATCCTTATATCGCAGCTGTACTCTCCCTCTGAGGCGCACTAATTCTCCATACAGGAGATCTTTCGGAATATAGTTATAGCCAATATGCTATATCCAAATAAAACTACCGCGTTTTCCCGAAAATAAGACTCTGTCTTACATTTTTTTGAACCCCGAAATAAGTGCTTGGCCTTATTTTCGCGGAGGTCTTATTATTTTGGGACACATACAGCAAGACGGGGCTCCTTTTGCCATCTTACCTGATTTCCAGCTCTGTCTCCCTAACCAGAGGAAATGGCAGGGATCGGCTGTGCATGCATTTAAATATTTTCGGGGAGGCCTTATTTTTGAGGAGGGCTTATTTTCAGGGGGCAGCTTATTTTAGTGCATGCGCTCAAAAGCCCGACTGGGCTTATTATCCGGGAAACAGGGTATTCGGCCTCGGAATTTTGTTTGCTATGGGTGTATTACTTGGAACCCTGACACTCAAGAGGTCACATGATCCCTATTTGCAACTTTTCCAGCTGGCGTCCAACAAGCAAAGCCAGTGGGGAAGGTGGAGTCCCTTAACGATTGCACGATTCCCTTATAACAGCTGTAGGGATTCTCTTAGTAACGGTGGCCAAAAGGTCATAAAACCAGGCACGACGCAACCGCCACGCTTAATGACAGAAATTCAGCTCCCCATTGAGGTTTTAAGTCGAGGACTCTCTGTAATGCTGGAAGGACTGTGGCACGGGAAGGACTGCGGTGGGTAAGCAAGACAACACACAATATATATATATATAAAAGAACATTGAGAAACAACTGATCAGGATTTCTTCACAGGAAAAACTTACTCTACGAGCTTTACTTTGGTATTTGACGGCCTTCTTGGTCTCTTCCTTGGCGTGTTCTACATAATCCACCGCGTTCATCACATTCTTCTCGATGCTGTTGACCATTTCGCCCTTTGGGGGAAAGCCAGAAACACACACAACAAAAGAACAAAGAGCAGAAATCGGCCGTTAATGTCACTTTCTGGGAAGCCTTTCAACAACAGCAGAATGGCAATGACACCCCGTCTGAATCAAGCCAAGAATGGAATTATTACATGAAGATGACCAACGGTGATGAGGGCGTTCGCGGAAACCGAGATGGAAATGTTAGGCTGGCTTTATTTATTCATTTAATAATAATAATAATAATAACTTTATTGTCATTGTACGTGTATACACAGTATACCCATACAACGAAATTCACTGAACACCTAAAGACCAGGTCCAACACACATAACAATCCCCAAACACACTCCCACCCCCACAATTCCCCACCCCTAAAACCATCCAAACATCCACACAACAGACTAAGTAATGCTGTCCAACAGCTCACTGATGGTGGCCCTTTAGTTCATGGTTGAGTGCAATTATAGCTCTGGGATAAAAACTATTCAGAAGACGTGTGGTCCGAGTTTTAATGGCTCTGTATCTCCTGCCGGAAGGCAACAGTCCAAAAAGATTGTAAGTGGGATGGGAAGAGTCCCTGAGAATGTTATGCAACTTTCTCAAACAGCGAGATTCGAGATTAAATGTTGGGAGTTTCACTGGGATACCCGGAAATCACACCAACAAAGCAGGAGAGAGGGGAAAAAAATTAAATAAAAGAGAGTAAAAACCAGAAAGCTGGATTGCAAAGATGAATGTTGTTTTATTTTGTACAGCTTGCTCAGTATAGACATTCCAACAGGGAGTGGAAGTTCACATAACTTCCAAGTTGCCAAAGTTGGAAAAACATAGATTCCCCAACCGCTTGACTGAAAGCAGCAGGAGCTAAAACGAAGCCCATTCGACTAACAATAATTGAAATCTACCTCTATTAAAAGGCTGGTGTATGCATGCCATTGATGTGGGTTTGATGAAGCAATTTGGTGAATGGCATGGGAAAAAAAGGTGAACACATTAACAGAAGAGAGTTTACCTGAGTTGTCCTATCCATCAGCAGACGTGATTATGCAGCAATAAACAGCAAAACGTTCAGAAAGCTCATTACAACATTCACTTCCGTGACTTTTGCAAGAAAGGAAGTTAAAAGGGTCAGCTCATGGAAATTCAGATTAGCAGAGTGAACAGTAGGGCCACTAATTTCATCCTGTGCTAAAGGATGGAAAACATTCGTAAGCGCATGGGGATAATTTTCAGATAAGGTCTGAAGGAAAGCTTTCTGGGAGAAGAGAATTCGAAACTGATCTTAACACCCGTATAAATGGTTTCCCAAGAAATAGTCATAGCCATGAGAGTCCCTGAGAAACGTTTTTCAACCAGAAAATACTATTTGGAATTTGTATCTGATTTATCCAGGGATGGGCTGTTGGAGATTTGCACAGGTTCGGGAGAACCTCTAGCTAAGATTCTGTGCATTTCGGAGAACACCCCCCTCCCCCAAATCCCACTCCTGGCTGGCCCCGCCCACCCCATAGTGCAGGGTGTGCGCGAAGCTCAGGGAGGGTGAAAGACAGGCCTACCGGAAGTTTAGGAAATGGGCCTGTTTCCGGCCTCCAGAGAGCTTCCAAAGACTGTGGAGGCCGTTTTCACCCTCATGGAGGCTCGAGAAAAACCTCCGGAGCCTGGGTAGAGCAAAAACGCCCCCTTCCTGCCATACTGCAGGAGGCCGACTAGGCCATGCCCACGCCCACCCCGCTACCAGGCAGAGAACCCCTTTCTAAAATTTTTGAAGACAACCCCTGTATAAATAGAATGATAAAATGATTGATGAGATATAGATGAGACTGATACAGAGATGATAGATGATAGTTAGTTACATGGATAGATACACAGATAGATAGATAGATACACGGATAGACAGACAGACAGACAGACAGACAGACAGACAAGGTAGGGTAGGGTAGGGTAGGATAAGATATAGATAAAATTGTTTTGCACCAATGTTTCACAAATGACACAAGTGTCATACAATGTGACAAGCACACTGCGTCCATGACTCAAGGGCTTTTACTGAAATTACCAGCTATTATTGTTTTCCTGCTGAATACAGAACCGGGAAGGGTGCCAAACCAGTATATCCTATTTTACATGTGATCTCCATAGCTACTAAGCTAGTGCCATTTGCTTAGAACTGGGATTCTACCATCTTAGAAGGCCATTTCCCACGTGGCGAGACCAGTCTTTTAATAACAACAGTTATTATTCCAAGAATTTGAACTACGGTGCTGGAGAAGACTCCTGTGAGTCCCTTGGACTGCAAGGTGATCCAACTGGTCAGTCCTAGAGAAGATCAACCCTGACTGCTCTTTAGAAGGCCAGATCCTGAAGAGGAAGAAAGGAGAAGCGGGAAGGGAAGGGAAGGGAAGGGAAGGGAAGGGAGGAAGGAAGGAAGGAAGGAAGGAGATTATAATAAGAGGGAGGGAGGGTTTGAGGGAAGTACTGCCTTAGCACTTGGCCACCACAGATGCCAGGCCAGATCCTGAAGAGGAAACTCAAATCCTTTGGCCACCTAATGAGAAGGAAGGACTCCCTGGAGAAGAGCCTAATGCTGGGAACGATGGAGGACAAAAGAAAAGAAGGGGACGGAAGAGAACGAGGTGGCTGGATGGAGTCATTGAAGCAGTTGTTGTGAGCTTAAATGGATTCCAGAGGATGGTAGAGGACAGGAAGGCCTGGAAGAACGTTGTCATTGGAGTCGTGATAGGTCGGACGCGGCTTCGCAACTAAGAACAACATTATTCCAGCATGGTTCCACCTACAAAGCACCATCCATGTTATACTTCAGGACAGAAAGACTCACCTGAACCTCCACCAGCATCGCCATGTCCATGAACATTTCGTGCAATTCCTGTATGCTCGATTCCAGTTTTATAATATCTTTATGACGTGACTCAATTTCATCGACGGCTGCTCTGGTTAGTTTGGTGTCCAAAATGATCTTCGCGATGTCGGGAGGAAGGGAGAGACACGAAATAAGTACGCTTACTCGTTTCCTTTTGATAAGAAGAGAACTTGTAGGCACTTGGGCTTTAATTCCGTTTGCTTATATTCCCTCAAAGGTCCGTTGGACCCGAAAGATAAAAATCTACATTGAAGCCACTTTTGATATGGCCCGTGGGCCAGTGGTGGGTTTCAAAATTTTTTACTACTGGTTCTGTGGCTGTGGCTTGGTGGGCATGGCATGGCTTGGTAGGCGTGGCAGGGGAAGGATACTGTAAAATCTCCATTCCCACCCCACTCCAAGGGAAGGATACTGCAAAATCCCCATTTCCTCCCGATCAACTGGGACTCGGGAAGCAGAGAATAGATGGGGGTGGGGCCAGTCAAAATTTTAACTACCGGTTCTCCAAACTACTCAAAATTTCCACTGCCGGTTCTCCAGAACTGGTCAGAACCATAATGTCTATATCCACAATGGCAGTGTGCTCTCTGGCTACGATCTCTTTTAAATACAGATAATAAACCTTATACACACAATAATTATAACCATTCTTCTCAAAGTCTATTCACCATGATCTTCACTTATCCTTGTAAACATTCTCCGTTATTTAAACAATGTTTTGTCTATAATTAGTTAATATTATCAAACCTGATAAATGTCACATTTGTAACCATTATCCATCTATTAATCATGTTTACTTACTGTAATTATTCAATTTTCATTAATTAATAACACTGATTTCATTTTTATTCACATATCCCCCTTGATTTTAAATTTCTAACTTCTGCTTCTATTTTCTAACCATTGATAAAATAATTCTCAAGTTAAAAAGTATTCTGTTTCCTCCTTAGCCTTAATTTTCAAAGTTAATCTATCCATTCCAGCAGATTCTAATATTTTCTTTAATTACGCTTTCCTCTCTTTCTTCAATTTTGTGCATACACAATTCTCGCTGCTGTCAGCACACGTAAAATTAAATATGTATGTATTTTATTATATTTTTCCAGTAGGATACCCCCCCCCCAAAAAAAACATTCCCGGTTTTAAGTCTATTTGCTGCTTTATCATTCCTTCTAAGCCACTGCTTTATTTTTAACCCATATTTTTTCGCCGCACCCAACCCAGCAAACGCAGATTTGAAATACGTACGTCCGAGGTGAAAATGGAAAGATTGCCGCTTTCCAACATGTCTTCCAGTTCCTCGTCCGTGGTGGTTTTTCCAGCTGGCGAAAAATGACAAGAGGTCGGGTTCTTGCAAGGTACGCCATTCATCCCCCTTTCCCTGGCATTTTATTTTTGCTATAATGCCAGGATGGCAAACCTATGGCCTGCGTGCCGGAAGTGGCACGCAGAGCCGTCTCTCTGGGCATGCGAGCCTTCACCGGTTGCTCTTTTCAGTTCTGGCGCACCGGCCAGCGCGGGAGCGTGGAAACCGGAAGACCGCATGCGCATACCAGCGACCTGGTCTTCCGTTTTCTGCTGCGCATGCATGCACAAAGACCAGCGCGCTGGAACCCGGGCGCACTGGGCAGCTGCTTTTTTGGTTTCCGATGCGCCAGCTGGTCTTTGAGTGTGCATACGTGCCAGAAACCAGGAGGGGCGCTGGAAACCGGAAGATCATCTTCCCGGGGAGCGCATGCACACCGGGCAGCGGCTCTTCCGATTTCCTGCCCGTGTGCTCGCGTGTTCCCGTTTCGGCACTTGGTGCTGAAAAGATTTGCCAACACTGCTATAATGTATTGGCAACATGGGGCCAATGCATTCTTCAGGGGCAGTTTCGTCATGGGGCGGGTTCTTCAGAGCAGGAGAAAATTAACAAAGGAAAGATCACTCACTTATTTCCAACTGACGGCGTATCTGGTCTTTCGTGCGTTCCCGGAAGACGGTTTGAGTTCCATTATACATCGTCATAACGTCCACAAACTTCCGGGTCAACACTGAATGCTGGAAAGGGTGACATACCAAGGGGATTTTGCACATAGTTAGCTTGAGAGTTCTCGGTTTTAGCAAAGGCCTTTACAGACATTACTGATCAAGTCAGACACAGGGTTGCAGGTGTTTATTGAAAGGAGAGGTCGAATGGATGAATATATTAAGATAAGGAATGAACTGTTTAAGAATAAAAGAGAATAAATATGCAGTAAAAGTAGAATTTAGGGACAAATGAAGATGGCGTATAAAAGATGCAAGTATAGAAATATTGAGATATTTAAAAAAATACGTTTAAAAAAAAGAAAAGGGGGGAAGACGATTTTGGCAAGAATTGTAATTAAGTAAAATGTATTTGAATTTGATTAATTGTATAAGGTAAGAAACAGCCAACAGTCTGTTCAAAAAAAAAAAAAAAGAAAGAAAGATGTGGGTGAATGTGGGAAAGGAGAAAAAAACCAATAAAACTTGTTTTTTAAAAAAGAAAAGAGATCTAATGGGTAGAAGGAATGGCCTTGAGGAACAGAAGAAAGAGCCACTACCAAGGCAACAGTTGGATAAAAGAAACCTCAGTCCGGACCAGAAATGTAATCTGAGAAAGTGTCTCACACATGACCAACCCCACCCCCCAGAGAGGGAGGACATAAAGGTAAAGGTTCCCCTCGCACATATGTGCTAGGCGTTCCTGACTCTAGGGGGTGGTGCTCATCTCTTGTTTCAAAGTCGAAGAACCAGCCCTGTCAGATGTCTCCGTGGTCATGTGGCTGGCATGACTAAACACCGAAAGGTCTGCAGTTCGGCGGTTCGAATCCCTAGCGCCACGTAAAGGGGTGAGCTCTCGTCACTTGTCCCAGCTTCTGCCAACCTAGCAGTTCGAAAGCAGGTAAAATATGCAAGTAGAAAAATAGGGATCACCTTTGGTGGGAAGATAACAGCGTTCCATGCACCTTTAGCGTTGAGTCATGCCGACCACATGACCATGGAGACGTCTTCGGACAGCGCTGGCTCTTCGGCTTTGAAATGGAGATGAGCACTGCCCCCTAGCGTCAGGACTAGCACATATATGCGAGGGGTACCTTTACCTTTAAGTCTAGTCTAAGTATTCTCTGTCGGTCTGCCTGCCTCTAGTTTTTAGTCTTCCCCATAACAATAGGCTACACTAAGAATGATGGCCGACATCCAACAAGGCTCCTTGTTTAGACGAATCAGCAAGACCATTGTTTGCTTTTTAACAAGAGCCTTGACACCCTTTTCAATGCCACGCTGGACACCGCGGAAGAGGAGGAAGCAAAAATGCCTCACAATGCGCTTCCTCCGTGGGAAGTTAAAGCAAATTCAAGACGCAGCCTGCAATTCTCTTCTGTGTCCTTCTCTTTGAAACCAGGGCAACAAAAGGCATGTCACAAGTTTCCTTTCTTTTCCCGAGGAATTTATAAACAATACCCCGCCCCCCGCCCCCCCACAGCTAGGGCTCTCTCATCTTTGATGGTGGTTTGCCAAGATTGACTTTCCTTTGCTACGTGTACCTGTGATTTTCGTATCCGGACATCTGCAGAGGTTCGATTGATGTTCTCCTCTCGAGCTAAACTTTGTTCCATGGCTGTGAAACAGACAAAACAATCTCAGAGATGATAGTCGTTACCCCGCATTCGTTCATTCCATCCATCCATGCATACATACATACAGGTAAAGGTTCCCCTCGCACATACATGCTAGTCGTTCCCAACTCTAGGGGGCGCTGCTCATCTCCGCTTCAAAGCCGAAGAGCCAGCGCTGTCCGAAGACGTCTCAGTGGTCATGTGGCCGGCATGACTCAACACCAAAGGCACATGGAACACTGTTCCCTTCCCACCAAAGGTGATCCCTATTTTTCTACTTGCATTTTCTACCTGCTTTCGAACTGCTAGGTTGGCAGAAGCTGGGACAAGGAATGGGAGCTCACCCCGTTACGCGGCACTAGGGATACGAACCACTGAACTGCCAACCTTTTGATTGACAAGCTCAGCATCTTAGCCTCTGAGCCACCGCGTACATACATAAAAAATTAAATGTTTGGTACCACTTATGGTACCAATAATGACAATCAAGACACCCCCCCCCCAACTTTCATGCGGTACAAGAGCAAAAAGGGTGATCCACAGAACAATCTACACTGAACTGTAGCAAAGATACTTTTTTCTGGCACCTTCATAAAAATTTCTATATAGTGTTATTTTTCACGGTTTCAGCGTTTATATTTTTACTCACAGGGTATACTTACACTTCAATTTAACACGGACGATATTGGCTGTTTTTCTGATTTCTTTGTTCAGTTCTTCGAGTTCCTCCTTCGTTTCTTTAACAAAAGGAGAAATGGGAATTCTGCTTAAGAGCTCAATATGATACAAACAAACATTGTCCACCTCCTACTGAACACACAATGATGTTCTCATCATCATCACCTTCTTTTAACGACCCCATAATCCCTTGCAGGGTGAAGTCTGGGCAACTGAATGGAGCTAGCTGAGTGTTTATTGGCCGGATGCTCTTCCTGTCGCCAATGCGGAGTTTTTATTCAGCAGATATATTCTCATTGTGCCCTGAGAAATATCTGCCTCTACCTAGGATCGAACTCACAGCCTCCTGATTGTGAGGCGAGAGCTCCACCTCTAGGCCAACCGCGCCACTCAATGATGTTCCCATACAGGATCCTGGAATTAAGGAATCTCTGAACTAGGATGGACAACATCAGGAGTCAAGAGTCCAGAAGAGAATCTGGTCAGCATGAAATTGGCGCTAGATACGTCAACGGAATTCAAGAAGGGATGGACCTTTGTGGGAATATAACAACTCTAGGCTGATGACTCTCTTGACTCCTCCACCAGGCTGTCTGTCCTTCCCCTATACATGTCACCCAAACTCGCACCAGGCTGTCTTTCACGGGTGAAGAGCAAATGATGACCCTGCCCCAAATATTGTCCCATGTCTCACATGATCTCCTTTTCCTTCTGCTATTGAAGGACAAAGACTCCAAAGTTGAAAAGGGTTTGTCAAAGTTGCACCCTGGTCAATACATTAACTCTTGTCAATGGCTTGAAATCCTACATGGGTTTTCATAATAGCCTTCAGGAGCTCTCGAGACCAATTCAAACAAATCAGAGAAAGGATTTCCACCCACCGGCTCTTGCAACTCACGAAAACCTGTTTCCTTTTTCCTGTCCAAAAAAATTCAGCTTTATCTTCCAGCACTCTTCGACTAGAGTTCACAAGGAGCATCCTCTATACTCCAGTCATCGATCAGCTGACCAAAAGCAAGAATTTACAGGCAAGGATATCTCTGCGTATTACATATCTTGAAGCAGAACTGCAATCTTTTTTTAAAAACTTTTTGATTATTAGAGAGCCAGTTTGGTCTACTGGTTAAGGAACCAGGCTAGAAAACAGGAGATCGTGAGTTCTAGTCCCGCCTTACGCATGAAAACTGCCTGGGTTACTTTGGGCCAATCACCAGGAGACTGTGAGTTCTAGTCCCGCTTTAGGCATGAAAGCTTCATGGGTTACTTTGGGCCAATCACCAGGAGACTGTGAGTTCTAGTCCCACCTTAAGCATGAAAGCTTCATGGGTTGCTTTGGGCCAATCACCAGGAGACTGTGAGTTCTAGTCCCGCCTTAGGCATGAAAGCTGCCTGGGTGACTTTGGGCCAATCACCAGGAGACTGTGAGCTCTAGTCCCGCCTTAGGCATGAAAGCTGTCTGAGCGACTTTGGCCCAGTCCTTCTCTCTTTCAGCTCAACCCACCTAACAGGATTGTTTGATGAGCCAAATAAGAGGAGGATACGTTGGATACGTTCACCACCTTGATTTATTTGTAAAAATATTAGAGCAGGAATGCAAATAAAAATAATAAGGCAGGAATGCAAATAGATAGATAAATAAAATATTCCCAGTATCGTAGATCCCCCTGCTGAGCCGCTGATCAATTCAGCGGCACAGATTCCCAGCGCTGGCTGTCCCCCTCTGCTCTTAGGGTGAATATATAAAGAGAAAGTATTTCAACTTGAAATCTCTATACCCATGATGGCGAACCGATGGCACATGTGCCACAGGTGGCATGCGGAGCCGTATCTGTGGGCATGCGAGCGTTGCCCTAGGTCAGCTCCAGAGCATATGCATGTACCGACCAGCTGATTTTCGGGCCTTCCGGGCTCACCGGAAGTCGGGAAATGGGCCATTTCCGGCCTCCAGGGGGTGGGGAAGGCCGTTTTCAACCTCCCCTTCTTCAACAAGAAAGCCCCTGGAGCCTGGGGAGGGCGAAAAATGGACCTAACGGGCATGCCATCACATGCCAAAAGGGGAGGGAGCGCGAGGGGTGGTGGTGTTGCATGCGCATGCGTGGGGGAGGTGGGGCATATTGAATTATGGATGTGGGCATGCACGACCCCCCCCCCGTGCTCTTCCCGCTTTTGGCAAGCGACGGCAAAAAGATTAGCCATCACTGCTCTATACTGTCCTTCAAAATTTATGATGCTTTATAATTTCAATTCATTATACAGGAGAACAGCAGCAGTGCTATTACACTTAAAAGAACCACAAACATCAATTTTAACGTTGAAGCTGGGGTTTTTTAAAAAAAAAAAAAAAACTATGCTTGTCCCTTCATAACCCTTAGTCAAAGAGCCGTACCAAGCACGGCTGGCATGGCTCTGGAGACCTCTGTATCCTGTATTTAGCTCATTTTATACATGAATCCAAGAGCGGAGAGCTAAAATTAGCCCACAATTATAAGTGCTAGAGAAAACAAGTGGATTTTTTTTAAAAGGCTGAAGTTAGTGGGGCTAGCAGTCTTGGTATATAACGTATTTTAATTCTTCCCAAAGCGAAGAATTATTATTTTCTTGGAAGTAAGTAAGACATAGCGATTTTAATGGAACACAATTCTTGCGTTCCATCCGCCACTCTGCTAAATGACTAATTTCCCACAACACTGTCAAATTAACTACTAAGACTGTATTACTATTCTTCTTCTCATCCTTACTAGTACATGTCTCTTCCCATTTATGGCTATGTCCATGTTGCTTGTATCTTTTCAACTTATATTGTTTTTATTGTCTCCTGGTATGATCTGATTGCTTATTAGTATCCTATGATTATCACTAAGTGTTGTATCTTATGATTCTTGATGAATATATTTTATTTTTTCTTTATATACACTGAAAAGTATGTACCAAAGACAAATTCCTTGTGTGTCCAATCACAGTTGGCCAATAAAGAATTCTATTCTATTCTATTCTATTCTATTCTATTCTATTCTATTCTATTCTATTCTATTCTATTCTATTCTATTCTATTCTATTCTATTCCATTCCATTCCATTCCATTCCATTCCATTCCATTCCATTCTTCTAGTATTCTATTCTTCTCTCCTCCTCCTCTATTCTATTCTTCCTTCCTCCTCCTCTGTTCTCTTCTTCCTTCTTCCTCCTCCTCCTCCTCTACTCTCTTCTTCTATTCTCTCCTCTTCTTCTTCTTCCTTCTTCCTCCTCTCCTCTCCTCTCCTCTCCTCTCCTCTCCTCTCCTCTCCTCTCCTCTCCTCTATTCTATTCTATTCTATTCTATTCTATTCTATTCTATTCTATTCTATTCTATTCTCTCTCCCCTCCCCTCCCCTCCCCTCCCCATTCCATTCCATTCCATTCTTTCTATTCTTTATTCATTCCTTTCTTCTTTTCTCTTCCCTTCTTTCTCCATTCCTCTCCATTCCTCTCCTCTCCTCTCCTCTCCTCTATTCTATTCTATTCTATTCTATTCTATTCTATTCTATTCTATTCTATTCTATTCTATTCTATTCTATTCTATTCTATTCTATTCTATTCTATTCTATTCTATTCTATTCTATTCTATTCTATTCTATTCTATTCTATTCTATTCTATTCTATTCTATTCTATTCTATTCTATTCTATTCTATTCCATTCTCTCTCCCCTCCCCTCCCCTCCCCATTCCATTCCATTCCATTCTTTCTATTCTTTATTCATTCCTTTCTTCTTTTCTCTTCCCTTCTTTCTCCATTTATTTATTTATTTATTTATTTGTTTAGATTTGTATACCGCCCTTCTCCTTGCGGACTCAGGGCGGTGAACAGCCAAATAAAATAGTACACAAAAGTTAAACAATTTCTTTAAAAAAGCATATAACTTTGGCTAAAAATTAAAACCATTAACCATTAAATATTTAAAATACCCAACCCTATAATACAGATCTTAAAAATTCAGCGGGGTCAGGCTAGACCAGCAAGCTGAAAGAGATGAGTTTTCAGGGCCCGACGAAAAGTCCGGAGGTCAGCAATTGTTCTCAGTTTTGGAGGAAGATCGTTCCAGAGGGTAGGGGCTGCCACAGAGAAGGCCCTCCCCCTGGGGGTCGCCAGCCGGCATTGTCTGGCTGACGGCACCCTGAGGAGACCCTCTCTGTGGGAACGCACCGGCCGGTGGGAGGCTATTGGCGGCAGAAGGCGGTCCCGTAAGTACCCTGGTCCTAAGCCATGGAGCGCTTTAAAGGTGGTCACCAACACCTTGAAACGCACCCGGAAGTCCACAGGTAGCCAATGCAGCTCGCGCAGGAGAGGTGTCACATGGGAGCGTCCCGTCGCTCCCATAATCCCCCGCGCGGCCGCATTCTGCACTAGTTGGAGCCTCCGGGTGCATCCCAAGGGGAGCCCCATGTAGAGAGCATTGCAGTAGTCCAGGCGAGAGGTGACGAGTGCCTGAGTGACTGTGCGTAGGGAGTCCCGATCTAGAAAGGGCCGCAACTGGCGTATCAGGCGAACCTGATAGAAAGCTCCCCTGGCCACAGCTGTCGTGTGATCTTCCAAAGACAGCCGTGGGTCCAGGAGGACGCCCAAGTTGCGCACCCTTTCCGTGGGGGCCAATGATTCGCCCCCAATAACCAGTGATGGTGTCAGCTGGCTATATCGGGACGCCGGCAGCCACAGCCACTCGGTCTTGGAGGGGTTGAGTCGAAGCCTGTTTCTCCCCATCCAGGCCCGCACGGCTTCAAGGCATTCCTCTCCTCTCCTCTCCTCTCCTCTCCTCTCCTCTCCTCTCCCCTCCCCTATTAAGTTCCCTTAAGGGAACTTAAGGAAATAATTGGGAATCATCATAATGTGTGAGAATTTAAATTTAGGGGTTCAAACTTAGGGAGGAAAAAGAAAAATTGAATTATATCAGGATTGGAGGTTAGGATGAAAGGTAAATTGGTTTATTAAAATTAGAAAAAATAAATACTATGGTAAAACATGAATATACAAAACTGTGTTAAAGAGGAACAAAAAATTGTATAAATTTATGACTGGGCCAATATTCTGTTCAGAAAAGATGCATTGTATGTTTCTTTGTGTTTTAAAAAATTTTTAAAAAAACTTTTATTGGAAAAAAAGAAAAGCCAGCCAGCCAGCCAAGGTATTTTCTTAGCTGGAGGGAAAATTGGACAAGCAAAGCTTAAATAATCGAACAGCCATCTGCCTCTTTCTATTTCCCCTTCCATCCATCCCCAGGAGGTTAGACTTTGCTCCACTAGCTTCACTCTCGGGTGACGTGTGTGACAAACGTCAGTTTTTTTCCCTGACATTTCACATCCAGCTTTTTCTGGACATTCAAGGAGGCAAATTTGCTCTCTCTTGCAAATGAGCTGAAAAGTGAGGATTTTCTATCAACTGTCATCGAGGAAAAGGGCTTAAAAGGTTTCGATGAGAGAGAGAAAAAGCCTCTGGAGAAAACCGAGAGAAATTGGATCCTGGCCAAGAAAAGGGACATTTAAAAAAAAAAAAAAAGAGTTGGGTTGGTCATTAGTCTGCCTCGTAGATGTCAAAATATATGCTGTTTATCGGGGGGGGGGGGCAGGGGGAAGATTTTCCATTGGGGCATCTGCTTGAGTCTTCTTTAAATGACTCTTACAGAATCCTTGGCTGGAAGGTCTTCGGGAGGTCTTTTAATCCAGAAGAGGAATCCTTATAAAATCCTTGGCAATGGTTCGGTTCTATTCTATTCTATTCTATTCTATTCTATTCTATTCTATTCTATTCTATTCTATTCTATTCTATTCTATTCTATTCTATTCTATTCTATTCTATTCTATTCTATTCTATTCTATTCTATTCTATTCTACTCTACTCTACTCTACTCTACTCTACTCTACTCTACTCTACTCTACTCTATTCTTTCTTCATTCCTCTCCTCTCCTCTCCTCTCCTCTCCTCTCCTCTCCTCTCCTCACCTCACCTCACCAGCATATGAATATTGTATGAACGGCCAGTTAGCAAGACTAGGAACTGACAAAAAATACACAGGAATACAAAACCAATAGAATTGAGTCCCAGCAGCAAAGTCAATGTATTGTCTACCGTAAAATTATGACATTATAAATTGTGATGAATAAAAAAAAAGACGCTAGCTCACTGTGACTTTCCATACAACGTAGAAGGTTTTTTTTAAAGTGTTTTTAAAAAACTGGAACTTTTTAAGAAGAGATTGGACAGCCACTTGTCTGGAATCGTATAGGGCAGTGTTTCCCAAACTTGACCCTTTGAAGATGTATGGACTTCAACTCCCAGCATTCCTCAACCAGCCATACTGTCTGGGGAATTCTGGGAGTCGAAGTCCATGCACCTTAAAATAGCCAAGGTTGGGAAACACTGGTATAGAGACGTGAGGGAGAAACTGTGGCACGCGTGCCCGAAGTGGCATGCGAAGCCGTGTCACCTGGCACGCGTGGCCTTGCCTGTTTGTTTTCCGGGTTTCTGGTGTGCCTGTGTGCACGATGATCAGCTGCCCTTATTGCAAAATCCCCATTCCCTCCCCACTCCAGGGGAAGGATACTGCAAAATCCCCATTCCCTCCCCACTCCTGGAGGAAAGATATTACAAAATCTCCATTCTCACCCCACCCTGGGGCCAGCCACAGGTGGTATTTGCCAATTCTCTGAACTACTCAAAATTTCCGCTACCGGTTCTCCAGAACCTGTCAGAACCTGTTGGATTTCACTCCTGGTGTGATCCCTTTGTGCGCACGGCCAGCTGATTGTCGGGCGTGCGTTTGTGCTAGAACCTGGAAGTTCGGCTTTTCCGGAGTGCGGCCCTGATGCGTGTGCGCGCAAGCAATGTTTCCAAGTGCCAAAAAGGTTTGCCATCACTGGTATAGGGCCAGGATGGCGAACCTATGGCACGCATGGGCACACAAGTGTTGCCCGAGCTCAGCTCCAGCATGCATACACATGTCAGCCAGCTGATTTTCAAGCCTTCCGGGGGCGTGGGTAATAGGCTGTTTCCGGCCTCTGGGAGTGTGGGGAAGACCGTTTTCATCCTCCCCAGGCTCCAAAAAAAGCCTATGGAGCCTGGGGAGGGCGAAAAATGGGCCTACCGAGCCCACTGGGCCATTACATGCCAAAAGTGGGGGTAGCACGGAGGGATCACGTGCATGGGGGCAGGGCGCATTGAATTACGGGTGTAGGCACGCGTGCCCATGACCTCTCCATGCTCCCCCCCACTTTTGGCACACGATGGCAAAAAGGTTAACCATCACTGGTATAGGGTTTCCTGCTTGAGCAGGGGGTTGGACTAGAAGACCTCTGAGGTCCCTGCCAACTCTGTTATTCTATAGCCTCAGCCACCGTATTTAAACAGTTGCACAGAGATGGGATGACTTACTATCTTTTGGATGGGTGGCCGAGAGGATGATGCTATGTTTCTTCCTCACTTCTTCTACAACATCTGAGATTTTGGAGATATATTTCCTAACTTCCTCGACCTTTGGAAGAAAAGAGGAAGAAAAGACATCAATAGGAAATAGGTTTAAATTTACAGATTGTTAGTGCTCTACTGTAAATGATAGGTGGCATCCAGGCAGACTCATCAATCAATCAATCAATCAATCAATCATAAATGCAGTCAGTCTTTGACTTGGAACGGTTCATTTAGTGACCCTACAAATTTACAACAGCCTCAATATTTCTATGCTTACTTACATAAACAACATCTTCATTTGCCCTTAAATTCTAATTATTGCTATTTATTCATATTTGTTCTTTTATTCTTTAAACAATTCATTCTTTATCTTAGTATCTTTATATTTGTTCGGGGTTGCCTTTTCTGTCCTTCTTACTTTCTCTTCCCCCCCTCTTCTTCTCCTCTCTACTTCCCCTTCCTTTCTCTCTCTCTTTTTTTAAAAATTTGATTTATATGCTGCCCTTCTCTGGAGATTCAGGGCAGCTTACAATGCGTTAAGCAATATTTATTTATTTATTTGTTTGTTTGTTTAGATTTGTATACCGCCCTTCTCCTTGCGGACTCAGGGCGGTGAACAGCCAAATAAAAATAGTACACAAAAGTTAAAAAAATTCTTAAAAAAGCATATAACTTTGGCTAAAAATTAAAACCATTAACCATTAAATATTTAAAATACCCAACCCTATAATACAGATCTTAAAAATTCAGCGGGGTCAGGCTAGACCAGCAAGCTGAAAGAGATGAGTTTTCAGGGCCCGACGAAAAGTCCGGAGGTCAGCAATTGTTCTCAGTTTTGGAGGAAGATCGTTCCAGAGGGTAGGGGCTGCCACAGAGAAGGCCCTCCCCCTGGGGGTCGCCAGCTGGCATTGTCTGGCTGACGGCACCCTGAGGAGACCCTCTCTGTGGGAACGCACCGGCCGGTGGGAGGCTATTGGCGGCAGAAGGCGGTCCCGTAAGTACCCTGGTCCTAAGCCATGGAGCGCTTTAAAGGTGGTCACCAACACCTTGAAACGCACCCGGAAGTCCACCAGTAGCCAATGCAGCTCGCGCAGGAGAGGTGTCACGTGGGAGCGTCCCGTCGCTCCCATAATCCCCCGCGCGGCCGCATTCTGCACTAGTTGGAGCCTCCGGGTGCACCCCAAGGGGAGCCCCATGTAGAGAGCATTGCAGTAGTCCAGGCGAGAGGTGACGAGTGCCTGAGTGACTGTGCGTAGGGAGTCCCGATCTAGAAAGGGCCGCAACTGGCGTATCAGTCGAACCTGATAGAAAGCTCCCCTGGCCACAGCTGTCGTGTGATATATAGCCTTCATACTTTTGTATATTTATACAAAGTCAGCTTATTGCCCCCACAAACTGGGTCCTCAGTTTACCTACCTTAGAAAGGATGGAAGGCTGAGTCAACCTTGAGCCTGGTGAGATTCGAACTTACAGTAATTGCAGGCAGCTGGTGTTAATCACAATGCTTTAGACTGCTGAGCCACCAGGCCTGTGGCTCCTTCTCCTCCTCTCTTATTTATTTATTGTTTATTTATTTATTGGTTCAATTTATATGCCGCCCTTCTCCGGAGACTCAGGGCGGCTTACAATGCGTTAAGCAATAGCCTTCATACTTTTGTATATACCTGCTTAGTTGGGCTTTCGCCCCCCCCCGCCCACCACCAAGCAGTGTTCTTTTTTAATACAAAGTCAGCTTATTGCCCCCACAATCTGGGTCCTCATTTTATCTAACTCGAAAAAATGGAAGGCTGAGTCAACCTTGAGCCTGGTGAGATTCGAACTTGCAGTAATTGCAGGCAGCTGGTGCTACTTAACAGCACTTTAGTCTGCTGCACCACCAAGGCTCTCTTCCTCCCTCTCTTACCCTCACTTCTATTCTAATTCCCCTTCCCTTCCTTCCTCTCTTCTCTTCCTTCCCTCTTGTTTATGTAAGTAAGCATAGAAATATTGAGACATGATAAAAAAAAAAAAGGGAGGGGAAAGATTTTGGCAAAACCTGTAATTGAGTAAAATATATTTGAATTTGATTAATTGTATAAGATAAGATATGTTCAATACTCTGTTCAAAAAAGATGTGGGTGAATGGGGCAGGGGGGACGGGGGAATGACTGGGACCAATAAAAGTTGTTTAAAAAAACAAAAAACAAAGTTATAACAGCCCTGGGAAAAAAAAGTGATTTAGGAATGTTTTTTCATACTTACAATCCTTGCAACATCCCCAGGGTCACCTGATCAAAATATCAAATATGATCAAATTTCAGACACTTGACTCATATGTATGACGGTTGCAGCGTCCTGGGCAGGGTGTGGGTGTGGGGGTCAGCGTCATGTGATTCTCCCTTTTGCGACCGTCTGATGAGCAAACTCAATGGGGAAGCCAGGTTCACTTCACAACCGGGTCACAAACTGAACCACTGCAGTGATTCACTTAGCAGCCATGCGTGGCCAGAAAGGTCGTAAAACGGGGCCAAAGTTCACTGAACGACCATCTCTCGCTCAACCACAGAACTTTGGGGCTCGATTGTGGTCATATGTCAAGGACTAGCCCGTAACGAACAACTCCGCCTGTACTAAAGGTGGATTGCCCACCCTAATATGTCACCGAGCAGAGCAATTTCTTGAGAGTAGATAAACATTGGGGACAATTGTCCCAAAGGTGTTTTTTCAAGAGGCAACTGGACAGTCTAGGTTTTCTCTGAAGAGCTGAAGAAGCTTCTGGGATGAGAAGTGAAACGTCTTCAAGGAATAACAAAGGAAGTCCCGTTGCCTCTTGAAAAAATAACTTTGGGACAACCCTGGATGACTGAGAATCTCCATAGATATTTCCCTTCCCTTCCCTTTCCCTCCTTTCCTTTCCCCTTTCCCTCCTTTCCTTTCTTTTCCCTCCTTTCCTTCCCTTCCCTTCCCTCCTTTCCTTCCCTTCCTATCCGTTCCTTCCCTCCATTTCCTTCCCTTCCCTTCTTTCCTTTCCTTTTTCTTTTCCTTTCCTCTCCTTCCTTCCCTTCCCTTCCCTTCCTATCCGTTCCTTCCCTCCTTCCCTTCCCATCCCTTCCCTTCCCTCCCCTTTCCTCCTTTCCTTTCCTCCTATTCCTTCCTTCCTTTCCCATCCATTCCTTCCTTCCATTTCCTTCCCTTCTTTCCTTTTTCCTTTCCTTTCCCCTTTCCCTCCTTTCCTTCCCTATCTTTCCTTCCCTCCCCTTCCCTCCATTTCCTTCTCTTCTCCTTCCTTCTTTCCTTTCCTATCCTTCCCTTCCTTTCTTTCCCCAAAGGTGCTTTTCCAAGAGGTAACTGGACTTCCTTGTTGTTGTTTTTCTTTTGAAGACCTTTCACTTCTCATCCCAGAAGCTTCTTCAGCTGAAGAGGCTGAATGAGCGGAAGAAGCTTCTGGGATGAGAAGCAAAATATCTTCAAAAGAAAAACAAAAAAACACCAGTTGCCTCTTGAAAAAAAAAGGCACCTTTGGGGCAGCCATGACCTGCATGACTGAGAATCTCCAGAGACACTGGGGACGGTCCCTAAAGCGTGGGAAGCCACGTGTGACCCTTGTCTGGCACCCACGAGGGATTGCAAAACTCAGGGGAATCCTGCCAAACACATCTGGATGTAGCTTCTGCAGCTTGAGAGTCTACAGTGCTATTTGTCTCTGAGCAAATAAATCCAAGGCAAAGCCATTACAGGTCGTCCTCAATTTTACAACAGTTCATTTAGTGGCCGTTCTAAGTTATGACAACACTGAAAAAGGGGACTAAGGAACATTTTTCGCACTTAGGACCCTTGCAGCTGTCAGGCCTGGAAGCCATCTTTTGCATCGGGCCTTCAGGCCTGCCACACTTACTGCTGTGGGAAACTGGGAGGGGGGATTGTATGGAACGTGGGTGATATGTAGTCATAATAACATTCGTTTCTCAGAGAGTCAAGGACATCTTGCCCTGCGCCTGGAGGGGTGCGACTGGGAGGCATCTCCAGTTGGGACGGTGCTTGGATTGGACCATGTGATGGACATGTGGGTGCTGGGCAGGGACTTGCACTTTCCTTTGGGTGGGGAAAGCCTGGAAGCTTTCAGATTCGGGTTTTCCCAGATGTGCCCATAGGACATCTCTAATAAAATGGAACTTCGAGGAACTTCAAGCCTCAGAGTCTTTTTTCGTTGGGGGTGTTACTTGGAACCCTGACATCAGCATCCCTACAGTCAGGTGATTTGCATTTGGATGCTTTTTTTAAAAAAATTGATTTATATGCCGCTTCTCCAGAGTCTCAGGGTGGCTTACAATGCGTTAAGCAATAGCCTTCATACTTTTGTATATTTATACAAAGTCAGCTTATTGCCCCCACAAACTGGGTCCTCAATTTACCCACCTTAGAAAGGATGGAAGGCTGAGTCAACCTTGAGCCTGGGGAGATTCGAACTTACAGTAATTGCAGACAGCTGGAGTTAAATTACAATGCATTAGTCTGCTGAGCTATCCAGGCTCCTTCTCTCAAGCTTGACCACTGACTCACATTTATGACGGTCGCAGCATCCCAGTCACGTGATCCCCCCTTTTGCGACCTTCTGACAAGCAAAGTCACTGGGGAGGGAGGGGGGGAGAGAACCAGATTCACTTAGGAACTGTGTCACTCATTGAAGAACTGCAGTGTCTCGCTTAACCAAAGTGGCAAGAAAAGTCGTAGAACGGGACAAAAGTCACTTAACAAATGTCTCGCTTAGTGACATAAACTCCGGGCTCAAATGTGTGGTCGTTAACTTGAGGACTACTTGTATTTTTCCTATTTTCTTGAGAAAAGTTACACGCTCTGAAGCAACCAAATGTCTTGGAGGCCAACCGGATCACAAAAAAGAGTAGACATTAAATTACAGTGGTCTGTGACTTCCGTTTAGTGACTGTTCGAAGTTACAACGGCGCTGAATTCGGACGCTTCTGCAACTGGTTCCTATTTATGACGGTTGCAGTGTCCTGGGCTCGCTTCATCTCCTTTTGTGACCTCCTGATAAGCAAAGTCCTGGATAGCTCAGCAAACTAAAAGCATTGTGATTAACATCAGCTGTCTGCAATTACTGTAAGTTCGAATCTCACCAGGCTCAAGGTTGACTCAGCCTTCCATCCTTTCTAAGGTGGGTAAATTGAGGACCCAGTTTGTGGGGGGCAATAAGCTGACTTTGTATAAATATACAAAAGTATGAAGGCTATTGCTTAACGCATTGAAAGCCGCCCTGAGTCTCCGGAGAAGGGCGGCATATAAATCAAATTTTAAAAAAAAAAAAGTCCATGGGGAAGCCAGATTCACTTCACAAGCAACCGTGTCACTCACTTAACATCTGTGGCGGTTCACTTAACAACCTGGGACGAGAAAGGTTGCAAAACTCACTCAACAACCGCCTCGCTTAGCAACAAAAAGGTGGGGACTCCATTGTGGCCGTAAGTCGAGGACTCCCTACATTAAGAAAGTTGCTTCCGGCGTAGATTTTTTTATTTTTTTTTTACCTGTAGGAAAAAGTCTTCCATGTAATGGTCACTCTCGACAACAACCGTTGCTTCTCCATCTTCGTTTTGAGTGCGCTAAAAGAAGCAGAAATATTTCACCGCGTGAGTAACCCTTTTCAAAAGCTACAAGGGCAGATTGGGCGAAACCGGGCTCAGAAACAGTCACTGTGAGACGGGCCTTGGAGTCCTAGCGGACGATCCCTTAAACACGAGCCGGCCGTGTGCAGCAGCAGCCTAAAAAGCGAATACAATACTTGGTTGCAAAAACAGAGGCATAGGACCGAAATCAGGTGATGTATTAGTACCGCTTTATAAAGCCTCCAATGCTGCATCCAGCTTTGGTCACCACATTACAAAGAAGATGCCAAGATTTTGGAAAAAGTGCAAAGGAGAGCAACTAAGATGATGAAAGGCCTGGAGACGAAAACATAGGAAGGACAGTTGCAGGAATTGGGTTTGGCTAGTCTAGAGAAAAGGAGGACTAGGGGTGATACAATAGCAGTATCCCAGTATTTGAGGGGCTGCCACAAAGAAGAGGGGGCTCAATCTATTCTCCAAAGCAGAAAGCAAGACAAGAAACAAGGGATGGAAACTAATCAAGGAGAGAAGGAACCTGGAATTAAGGAGAAACTTCCTGACAGTGGAGACAATTAAGCAGTGGAACAGTTTACCACCAGAAGTTGTGGGTGCTTCATCATTGGAGGTTTTTTTTAAAAAAACTGGACTGCCATCTATCTGAAAGGGTCTCCTGCTTGAACAGGGGGTTGGACTAGATGACCTTCAAGGTCCCTTCCAGCTCTATTAATGATTAATGATTCACGGTTATGGCTGGTAACACAAGCTACTCTAGTAAAGATCGGAAGCTCAGCTCAGCTCAACCCAACCTTTTCTCCCTTGCGCTGACTGCTTGTTTCCCTAATAAAATTATAATTGATGCCTTTTTCCTGCCGTTAAAAGATTGGTGACAAAAATGCCATTCATGAATTCGCTGTCCTCTGCGTCTTCTCATTCTTTATGACTCGTTCATAAGACAAAGGAGACGCTTTCCAGGCGGGAACCAGACACACAACGGAAATATTTGTGCACCGAAAACTTTCCTATGTGATCCTCGGAGAATAAATTAAGTTTTTTTCCCCCCCACCAATTAAAGAAACCTTTCCTCGCCATTTCGCTATAAAAGTTCAACCTGACGCACGCCAGCTGGGAGACAAAACTCGCTAAAAACGGTGGGGTGCTTTCACAATTACACAACTGGTTGCGAATTTCACTTTGAACTGGTCCGTGTTTGCTGTAGGAGAACATCAGTTGAGATAGCCTCAGATAGCTCAACCGGCTGAATAGCCTGTTATTAACATTCAGCTGTCTGCAATTACACCAGTTCGAGGCTCAAGGTTGACTCAGCCTTCCATCCTTTCTAAGGTGGGTAAATTGAGGATCCAGTTTGTGGGGGCAATAAGCTGACTTTGTATAAATGTATAAAAGTATGAAGGCTATTGCTTAACGCATTGTAAGCCCCCGAGTCTCCGGAGAAGGGCGGCATATAAATCAAATTTTTAAAAAAATTACTGTGTTTCCCTGAAAATAAGACCCTGTCTTATCTTTTTTTGAACTCTGAAATAAGCGCTTGGCCTTATTGCCATGCGCTCAAAAGCCTGATTGGGCTTATTATCAGGGGATGTCTTATTTGGGGGGAAACAGGGTAGAAGAAAAAGCTGATTTACTGGGAGAAAATTCATAAATTCATAAAGGAGCCTGGTGGAGCAGTGGACTAAAGCACTGTTAAAGTAGCACTTAGCTGCCAGCTGCCTGAAATTACTGTGAGTTCCAATCTCACCAGGCTCAAGGTTGACTCAGCCTTCCATCCTTCCGAGGTAGGTAAAATGAGGACCAGGATTGTGGGGGCAATAAGCTGACTTTGTATAAAAAAGAACACCGCTTAGGGGGGGCCGAAAGCCCTACTAAGCAGGTATATACAAAAGTATGACGCTATTGCTTTACACATTGTAAGATGCCCTGAGTCTCTGAAGAAGGGCGGCATATAAATCGAACCAATAAATAAATAAACGACAATAAATAAATAAATGGCTAGAAATGATAACTGAGCAATGTATTGAGTTCAAACCAGAAATGTGCATCTTAGGTATATTGTCGGACAGTTATGACAAAGCAGCCATTTACTTAACGCTACATATATTGACGGCAGCTAGAATTACATATGCTAAATATCGGAAAAATGTGAACACTCCACCGGATGATGACATAATTAGGAAAATTTGGGATTGTGCTGAAATGGACAGGTTAACTTTAAAAAATGAAAGACAAAGAAGACTCAAAATATTACAGGACATGGAATAAATTGTATGAATGGATAGAGACAAGAGGTAGAAATGAGAGGGTAGTTTATGAATGTCAGTACAACAAAGATATATAAAACTATGGATATAATATGGAAGAATTTGTAAATAAACTAATGTAAGTAGAAGCTTAGTTGAAGTTTTCTTTTATAAGCATCTGTTTACTGTTAACATAGTACAGTTATGGTTATTAGCATATATGTTAAGATTTATCATGATCTCTCTCTGGCTTTGTTTTATTTGCATTGTTATCCTGACACGGCACTGTCTTTTCAGTAAAATAAATTTAAATTTAAAACAAAAAGAAGAAAAAGCTGATCCAAACCCAAAGTCTTCCCATTTTTCTCAATGACCCGAGAAAGTGAATTCTGGGATTTATCTATGGAGATTCTCAGATCATCCCCGAGCTTCGCGCCTTTTACCGGGCTCTGAAGACCCTATTAATCCAGCAAGCGGGTCTGACCATTCGATAAATTTTAATGTTTTAACCTTTTTAGTCTCGGGGTTTTTAATATTTGGCCTAACGACT
The DNA here is from genome assembly GCA_030761175.1 of Masticophis lateralis. NCBI lineage: Eukaryota > Metazoa > Chordata > Lepidosauria > Squamata > Colubridae > Masticophis > Masticophis lateralis. The sequence continues at coordinate 5,625,764 of JAUDYJ010000014.1, forward strand.
GAATTTGTTTTAAATTGTTTTAACTTTTGTATTGATGTTTTTTATTACTGGCTGTACATCGCCCTGAGTCCCTCGGGAGAAGGGCGGTATAGAAGTTTGATTATAAATAAAATAAATAAATAAATGGTTGTCTCAAAGGTACTTTGTCAAAAGGCAACTGGACTTCGTTTTTCCTTGAAGACATTTCGCTTCTCCTCTGAGAAGCTTCTTCAGTTCTTCTTTACTTTCAGTCAGAACTGGAGAAGCTTCTTGGAGGAGAAGCGAAATGCCTTCAAGGAAAAACACAGAAAGTGTTTTCTTATTTTTTCTTACATATGTTCTTCTAAGTGTGACCAGCTCGCGGTGAAATTCTGAATGTTGAATGCAGCTCAAGTTGCGTTCATTGTGGAAACACTGTGGGATCACATATAATAACCCATTTTCTTGTGTTGGAAGCTTCTGAATTTAAGCAAAAGGCTCTCTGGTGCTAACACCTTCCTTTTCCTTTCAAAGCTTCTTTGTTGCCTCAGGAAGAGATAAGAATGAGAGGAAGGAAAAATATATCACAAGCGCACAGACACACTCAAATATCCAATTGTGACGATACAAAAGAACAAAAAAATAAATAAATAAAGTCAGAGGAATACTGATGGTATTGTTCTTGCAAATTACCTTGGACAGCACAAAATGGAAGCAATGTAAACATTCCAACAGAACCACAAGCTGCCTATCGCACGTAGAAAGTTAAACTAATAATTTTAAAATTACAATTTCTCGCTATCTTTCTTGACCAGCCCGCATTTCTGTAGAGGAGAATTCTTTGGCTTACATAAAAGTTAAAAAATGGAGGTTTCATGTTATTTGCCTTATGTTACTACGCCAAAAGGAATTGGAAATCGCCTTTTTTTTCTATTTTCCCCTCCACCCTATATATTTCTCCCATTTCCTCCCCTACTTTTCCTTTATTTTTTATTTTATTTTTCTTCATATTTTTGTATTTGGTGCTTGGATAAAATTTTGATACCAGAATCTTTTCTGTTGCTGTTTTTTTTTTTAAATTGAGAAACAATTTCCTAATTGCAATTGTTTTGGGGAGGGTCATCATTCTCGCATTGCTGCTTGGGAAAAGCAAGGCCGGGGGAAAAAAATATTATTTAATTTATATGCCTGCCCAGCTCAGGATTCTTTGAAATGCATTATTGCACAATAATGCATTTCAAAGGGATTCTGGGATCGGGTTAAACATTTCTCAGCCAGAAATTTATTTCAAAAGGGCACCTACTTGCAGACCAAAGGGAGTTATGGGCAGGGGTGGGCTTGAAAAAAATTAGCCAGGGGTTCTCTGCCTGGTTGCTGGGTGGGAGTGGCCATGGTGGGTGTGGCCTAGTTGGCCTCCTGCACCACAGCGGGGAGCGAGGCGTTTTTGCCCTCCCCAGGCTCCGGAGGCTTTCCTCGAGCCTCCGGGAGTGCAAAAACGGCCTCCCCAGGCTCCGGAGTCCCTCTGGGGACTCCGGAGCCCGTTTCCAGCCTTCCCGAAATTCCGGTAGGCCCTTTTTTCGCCCTCCTGAGCTTCCGTGCACACCTTGCACTTATCTGCATCCAACATGGGGACTCCTGGGAGGGGTGGTATGGACGGGGCCAGCCAGGAGTGGGATTTGGGGGTTCTCCAAACTGCACATAATCTCAGCTAGAGGTTCTCCCGAGCCCCTGAGAACCCCCAGCAGCCCACCCGTGGTTATCGATCATGGGTTAGCCTGATTCCTGTAAATATTTTATCATCTTAGAGTTTTTATTATCTTTTAAATGAATTAGTTTTAATTTACGGCCATTTATATTTGTTCTTTTACGAAATTTTAACTTTTGTGTACTTGTTTTAATTGGCTGTACACCGCCCTGAGTCCGCAAGGAGTAGGGCGGTATATAAATCTAAATAAATAAATAAATAAATAAATGGGGAATTCCTGGAAATCCTCAAGAAAAACCCATTATGCAGAAACGTGGCTGTATCACGCATAAATGCAGGCCCATTCAGATGTATGCACAAATGCACACTATAGATAGTGCTCGGCTGACAACAGTCCATTTATTGACCGTTCAAAGTTACGAGGGCACTGAAAAAAGTGACTTGTGACCGTTTTTCACACTTACATCCCCATGGACACATGATCAAAATTTGGACGCTTGGTAACTGATTCATATTTATGACGGTTGCGATGTCCGGGATGGGGGGTGGGGGGGGTCACGCGATCCTCTTTTATGACCTTCTGAACAAGCAAAGTCAATGGGGAAGCCAGGTTCATTTAAGAATTGTGATTCACTTAACAACGGTGGGAAGAAAGGTCATAAAACGGGGCAAAAGTCACTTAGCAATGTCTCGCTTAGCAACTGAAATCTTGGGCTCAATTGTGGTCGTAAGTCGAGGACTACCTGTATATACATGCCTCTTTACAGCTTCCAATAAATATTCTTTTAAAGGCACAATCTCTCCTCTTCAAGGCAACTCAAAAGCAGGTAAGGAGATTGAAATTGCAATTAAAATATTAATCAGCAATGTGGACATATTAAATACAGGCACAGATCAATAACTGCACACCACTGATGCAAGATGCTTTCTTTAAAATAACACGCACACATACGGGTGCCCAAACTCTTATCACATCCAAGGTTTTAAAACTGCTAATTTCCATCAGCCTAACACAGCTAACAAAGGAGGGGAAAAGGCTTTGGTGTTTTTGTTCTGAGTTGTTTGTTCACTCCGATTCTTTGTTATCTTTCCAGCTAGTAGCAAAACAAAATGCAATGTTTTCAAAACACCAGTTCATTTTACACAAACTTTTTTTTTTTTTCCTGAATGGATAAGACTGCTTCCTAGCGCGACACACAAAACGCCTGCATTTTATTAGGCAACTTTGCTTTATATTAAAACGGAGCAAAGCAAACCAATGTCTTTCATTGTGGGCAGAAAACAATGCTTCAAAAAACAACAACAACAACAAGCAAAACGCTTTATGCAAAAATAAAAAATTAGGCTTTTTTTTTTTTTTTTTTAGGGAAAAGAGTTCACAAGAGGGGGAAGAAGGCGTTTGCCGAACTCAACCGGGCTGGTAAGAAAGGCATCTCTTTGCAAAATTCCTCAATCTTGGAATGGGGGTGTTTGCTTTGCCCAGCTGTTTTTTTTTTTTTAAAAAAAATTATTATTTGATTTCGTTTGGTTTTAAACGAAAGGCTGTTCTGAGCTGGCTGCCCGCCGGGTGAACCAACGCCTTTGAGAGATAAATAAAATAAAAAATAAAAATTCCAGAAAGCTTCACTGGCACAAAAAAACACACACACTTGGGCTAGATTAACCTAAAGCCACCCAAGGACCGGGATGATGGGCGGCATATAAATTTAATTTATAAATAAAATAAAAGGCGACGGGGTTGTTTTTCTAAAGGCTGGCATCCCCATCGTCCTGTCTTCTCCATCCTCCATCCTTTGCAAAGGGCGCCAGGTTGCAGCAGGAGGCAAGGATGCTGCTGCTGCGCATCCTTTAATTGGCCTCCCCCCCCCCGGTGTTGGGGGGGCTGTTCCTGACTTAGGGTCACCCTCCCTCCGCCGCCGCCGCCTCCTCAGCCTCTCACCGATGCCAGCTCGGCCAGACGGTCCCTCATCCTGGCGGGGTTCCTCCAGCCGGTTGTCCCCGGGCGTTTCTGCTGCTCCTTGCCCACCTTAGGCAGCTCCCGGCTCCGGGAGGCTCCAGCGGCGGCACAGCGCGGCCGCCGCCTCCCCGTTCGCTGATGCCAGGGCAACCACTGCCCGGCCGCCGCCCAGTGCGCAGGCGCAGGCGTCTCGCCTCCCGTTATAAAGCCGAAGACTATAAAGCCAAGCGAGCAGAGGGACGGTGGGAGGGGTGTGGCCGCTTACAAAGGAAGGGCGGAGCTATGCAAATGTAGAGCAAAAGGGCGGGGCGACAGAGCCTCGTATTAAGATTCTTTGGTGGAATATCCCTGAGAGGGGGTGCGGCCGCTTATAAGAGAAGGGCGGAGCCATGCAAATATAGCATCTGGTCCATTGAAGGAGGAGGGGCGAGGGAGCTCGTATGAAGATCCTATGTGGCATATGACAACGGAGGGGCTGTGGCGTTGTAGAAAGGGCGGAGCTATGCAAATACGTGTTCTATCCCAAGGCGAAGTTGCTCATATAAAATGCATGCTGAAATGGTAGAGATGTGCCCGGACCAAGGATGGGGCGTGGCCGCCTACACTAGAAAGGCGGAGCTATGCAAATTTGTCTTGTCCAGAGCAAGAGGGAATGGCTAGGGGCCACATTAAAACCCTTATTAGAATATTAGAGATACTTTTTTTAAAAAAATGAACATTTCAAATTTAAACAACATTGAATGCCCATTGTATTTTAGTTTTTTAGCTTTTCTATTTAATTCCTCTAATTTCAATCATCTTGTAGGACTTTTTTTATTTTTTTAATCATGTTGTAAGACATCCAGAGTGGCTGTTATCATAGATAGGTGGCGTTACAAAATGAATAAATAAAAATATTCACTTTATGACCTAGGGTCAGCATTTCTCCACCCTTTGCATTTTTTAAAGCTTCCTTTTCTGTCTCGTTCTTTCGACATAGATTGGGGTTGACTTGTTCATTTAGCAAATCCCAAACAGATGATTCCTGCTTTCAGTCCATGTTTCTTTTCTCATTTCTAGTAAAGAAATCAGGAGAAATCAGCAGTGAGGGAAAAAAATAAGGCTACCTGTGAAAGCTGCTCTTTTTGAAACTGCATCCTTATTGCAGAAAGAACCAAAAAAAATAAAAAAAAATCAAGTACAGATAGTTCTCGACATATGACAATGGAGCCCAAAATGTCTGTTGTTAAGTGAGATGGTTGTTAAGTGAGTCCTGCCCCGTTTTACGACCTTTCTCTCGCCACAGTTGCAGTGAATCATTGCAGTTAGAAATCCTTTGGTTAAGTGAATCTGGCTTCCCCATTGGCTTTGCTTGTCAGAAGTTCTCAAAAAGTGATCATGGGGACACAGCAACCATCCTAAATACGAACCAGTTGCCCAGCATCTATAATTTCGATTATAGGGATGCTGCAATGGGCGTAACTCTGAAAAGTCATAGGTCACTTTTTTCAGTGCCATTGTAACTTTGGTCACTAACTGAACTGAACTACCTGTAACAATATTGGTGCCTTGCCACAGCCTCTTGCCCCCAACAATCTGGGTCCTCATTTTACCGATCTCAGAAGGATGGAAGGCTGAGTCAACGTCGTAATAACTGAACTCAGCAAATACTTCAGATTCGCCACTAACTGTTGACAGGGGGTATAAAGAAAAAAGGGGGAATGTTATGTCTAGGTGGCATTCCTTTCCCGTGGGAAGAGAGACAATGCCTGCAGCTGGCCGAAGGTGGAGCTTGGAGTCACCAGCCTGTTGGACTGAGAGTTGATTGGAGATTGTGACTCAGGAGGTTTGGGGGGGGGGGGGAGTTTCAAACTTTTGCTTTTATTGAGTGTAATTCCGGATCTGGTTCAGAGTCAGAATTGCACCAACTCCTTGCCAGTTTAATGTGTTCCTAATAAATAGATTTGAAAAGGAAGAAGGATGCCTTGGACTTTATTTGTTGGGACATGTTATTTGGGGGCTTGATGGATAGATGGAAGGAAGGAAGGAGAAAAGGAAGAGGAATAGCACTAGCACTTAGTCTTATATACCACTTCACAGTGCTTTCCATCCCTCTATAAGCGGTTTAAAGAGTCAGCCTCTTGCCCCCAACAATCTGGGTCCTCATTTTACCTACTTCGGAAGGATGGAAGGCTGAGTCAACCTTGAGCCAGTGAGAATCGAATTCCTGGCTGTTGGCAGAATTAGCCTGCAATGCTGCATTCTAACCACTGTGCACCAAGGAAGGAAGGAAGGAACATAGCACTAGAAATAACACTTAAGACTTATATACTGCTTTACAGTGCTTTACAGCCCTCTCTAAGCAGTTTAGAGAGTCAGCTATCTTGCTCGCAGCAATCTGGGTCCTCATTTTATCCATGTAGGAAGGGTGGAAGTCTGAGTCAACCTTGAGCCGGTTCAAAATCAAACTGCTGGCAGTGGGCAGAATTTGCCTGCAATACTGTATCCTAACCATTGCGCACCATGGAAGGAAGGGAAGGAGGAAGTATAATAGCAATAGCACTTAGACTTATATACCACTTCACGGTGCTTTACAGCCCTCTCTAAGCGGTTTAGAGTCAGCCTCTTGCCCCCAACAATCTTGATCCTCATTTTATTGAGCTTGGACGGATGGAAGGCCGAGTCAACCTTGAGCCTGGTAAGATTCGAGCTGCCAAATTGCAGGCAGCCGGCAGTCAGCAGAAAGTAGCCTGCAGTACTGCGCTCTACAAAGTTAGAAGAGGAAAAGTCTTTCAGAACAATGTACAGAGATGATGGAATGAAATACAATGCAAACTTCCTTCCTGACCTAGCCTAGAGGCAAACTGAGGCATTCCCAAGAAAGAAACATTCAAATTGATGAGAATAAATTATTATCTTCGGTGTGCAACATGTCAAAAAGTTTTGTCTTCCGGCACCACCCACCTGGGATCGACTCACAATCACCCCATGAATGGGGAAAAAATACACCCACACCCACACCCTGAGCCCATCTGGCAGGGCCTGTTCCCCAACTTTGCAATGCTTAAACTACATAGCCCATCTTCCCCCGCCTTTTGGCCAGGGAAGCTGAGCCTCATTTTTGCAACCCAGATGGCATGCTGATGCCCATGGCTCTTTTCCACCGCTCTTTGCATTGCTTGTTTTTTTTTTAAATTATTATTATTATTTTCCTTTTTTTTTTTTTGCAAAGCATTTGACATCTAAAATAGCAGCCCGCGCAAGGCAGGGAAGAGGGAGGGGGGCGGGGAGAAGAGCGCTCCCTTTTCGCGCCAGATTGCCCGCGTGCCCATCGCGCAGGCGCGCATCTCAACGCGGATGGGGAGGGAAGGGGCGGAGCTACCGAAGAAGCCGCGCGCAATCGAGAAAGGCGGGGCGGGGTCTGCGCAAGCGAGGGCCGAGAAAGAGAAAGAGCGAGCCCTGCGGGCGAAGAGCGCAGTTTCTGAGGGATCCATACCGCGCAGGCGCGGTCGCGTGACGCCAAGCCCCTCCCCTCCTCCCCAGCGCTACGCAAGCACGCCCACCGCGCTGATTGGCTATTCCGCCGCGCCGCTACGTCACCGGCGTGCGCGCTCCCCGCCCTCGGCTGCTGCTGCTGCTGCTGCTGCGGCTTCTTTCAGGGGCGATTTTGAACGAGCGCGCTTCCGCCATCTTCCCTCACACAGCCCGCCCGCTCGTTTTCCCCCCTCAGTAACAGCGGCAGCCGCGAGCGGAAAAGGAAGGAAGGAAGGCAGGCCAAGCAGCGAACGAGGCGCCCCGAGAAAGGTAAACCCGCCCGGCGAAAGCGAGGGAAGGGAAGGGAAGAAGAAAAAAAAAAAGGCCGCGGCTGGGCTCGCCCACCTCGCGGGAACGGCCAGGCCGCCTCTCTCATTTCTTTTCTCCCCATCCCACCCCCACACGCCCCCCCTCCCCAAAAAGGGCGGGAAAGGCCTTCCGGATGACGCCCTCCCCCCCCACACACGCCGCGAGGAAAGAGAAGAGAGGGCCCTGAGGCGCATGCGCGGGGAGCGGTTGGGGTGGGGGGGGAGAGGCGGCGGTTGGCGGGAGGCCGTTGGCGACGGCGGTGGGGGGGGAGGTAGAGCGAGCGCGAGGAGGGCTCTGTGCGCGCATGCGCGGGGGGGGGGTTGAGGCTGTGGGGTGGGGAATGGGCGCCCAAACTCAGCGCTCGCTCCTTTCTTCGGAGGTGAGTCGAAAAAAGAGGTCACGGGGGGGGGGGCGGGATAGATGGATAGAGGGGGGGATTCTGGGAAAAAAGGGGGGGCTTTCTGGGAAGGGGGGGAGTCTCTTTCTTCAGCCTCCATGTGGGTTCCCCCCCCTTAAGGGGAGAAGCCTAGAAAGGTGGGGGAGGGGCTCTTTTTTTGGTGGGGGGTCTCTCTTCTACCCCCCTCCAGACTGTTTTCCTATATGTTGAAAGAAGGTGTTCTTTGAATGGCGGGGGGGGGGTTGTTTATTGCTTCCCACGGACTTTTTTCTTGGGGGGGGATGGGAAGAAAGGTGGGAGGGGGCGCCCTATTTCTGGGTTTGCCCCCCAGTCCTGAGTTTTCCATTTAGAGAGTAACAAGAAAGTTGGAGGAGCTCTCTTTTTTAGGGGAATACTGTCTTCTCCCTCCCCTATAGGGGAGATGCCTAGAAAGGTGGGACCCCCTCCCATTTAAAGGGGAATCTATCTTCTAATCTGCCAGACTTTACTTTGGGGAGATCCCAAAAAAGGGGAAGGGGGGAGCTCTTCTACCCTCCAGATGTTTTGCCTTGTGGGGGGATGCCAAGAAAGAGAGGGGGGCGGGCCGTTTATGGGGTTTTGTGTCTCCCTCCCCAATTTTGTCTTTAGGGGGAGATCACGTTAAGGTGGGAGGGGGGGGCCTTGTAAAAATCCTTCTATTCCCCCAGGCTTTCCTTTCGGGGATATGCCTAGAAAAGGGAAAGGGAGACTCTTTTCTGCCCCTCCCCCCCAGACTTTTTCCTTGGATGGGGTGCCAAGAAAGGTGGGAGGGGTTCCTTCTTCTCTTGACTTTCTCTTTTAAGGGGAGACGCCATAAAAGGGGGCCCTTCTTTTAAGGATACACTCTTTTGCTCTCAGACATGGGATGCCTGGAAGTGGGGGGGGGCGCATATTCCTATAAAAGGAAAACAGGAAAAAAAAAAGGAAAACAGTTTTGCAGCTGGGACCTCTTCTCCCCTGCCCTCCTTTTCCATTCTCTGCCTTCTTAGTCCAGTCCCTTTTCAGTCTGTTTTTCACCATCTCTGACAAGCCCCTGGTTGTATAATTTTGTGTGGAATGTAGCTGTATGTGTTTGTTGTTTTCATAAGGCTGGAAGGTGGGGAGGGAGGGGAAACACGCAAAAACCCGGCCAGCCCTCTCTCTGGCTGCCTGCCGCCATTTACTGCTTCCTCCTCCTCGACCCGGATGGAGAGCTAAGCCAGCCAGCCCACGCGCCTTGGAGCGTCGTGGGGCACAGTATCATCCGCAGTGCCGCCTTGCCACTCATGCGTTGCTCTTTCCCACAGACGCAGCATGGCCGCCCCACAAGGAGAACCCCAAGTGCAGTTTAAGGTAGGGCTGAGCGGCCTTTTTTTCACCTGGGTTTTTGTAATGATTTTGTCCTGGAGGAAACCTGCGTAATAAGGCAGGCCTCCAGGCTTTCTTTGTTGGTTTGCAAATCCACAGGAATTCTTTTCTGGTTTATGCCGATCTCCTTTTTGGGCTGACTCTGGGGTTTTTTTTTTTTCCTTTCCCTTTCACTTCAAAGAAATGCCTGTTCTGGGTGGAACATAAATTTATTTTAAATCTGTTGAGGGCTAACTGTGTGGTTAGAAATTTGATATGGTTTCTTAGAAGACAGATATGTAAAATACGATCAATCTGATTCCTAAATAGGCTTGTGGCCTACACTGTATGCCTGTTTTCTTATTATGTATTTGTAGATTTTAATGCTGGAATATACAGTTTAGCCCCAACTCAAGGAGTTGGATTACTATCCAAACATTGTAATTTTTAATAAATCATGTTATCTCTAATTATCTATATTGAAGGAGTTTCTTTTGATGCATTCCTTTTGGAGAGTGAAAATAGTGCTTTTGGTAGATTAGTAAACTTTTTTAAAAGTTGGATTGAATTTTTAAATATAGAAAACATTACACATATGTACTATAATTTTATTAATATTGTCCAAATAGTGGTTATTCACTATTCTATTCCAAACAGTGGTGGGTGCTTTTAATTGTAAAATTTTATCATTTATTTTGAGTACATAGAAATAATTGGATGTGAGTTTTCTAGTCCTTTTGAGTAATTTTAAAGAAAAGGAAATAAAATTTTAAATAAAGCAAAATTAATAGCTCTCCCTATCTATATACCTTTCTTTTGCTAAGATTTTCCTTAGATTAATACATGAATGTGCCTATTAAATATCAAGATGAGAAAATACATAACATAAATCAATTAGCTACGTTTTATTTCAAGAAACATTTTTCTGCTAATTTGTTGCCACAACTTGAATAGCTTGCAAGGTATATATCTATGAAATATTGAATATATTTTAGTTTTTTATTATCAATGCTTTATTTTGAAATAAGCCTGTTGTTTTGGATGAGGTGGCTTATATAAATAGTTTGTAGGTTAATTGTAGTATCTGGGTTACTAACCTAGCCAATTTCATGCCTATAAAAATTTACATCTAACTTTCCCCCGATCTTTTTACTATTCTGTAACACAGCATACTGAGTTAGTATATATTTCTGTTTTGTAAGATTGATACTGGTAGAAAAAAAATTAGCATAAGACAGTTTTTTAAAAAATCTTTTTAAAAAAATTTTTCCAGCTTGTTTTGGTTGGTGATGGTGGCACTGGTAAAACAACATTTGTGAAACGCCACTTGACTGGTGAATTTGAGAAGAAGTATGTAGGTATGTAAACCATTTTAAGACATCTAGACACAGTAAAATGATTTTGATAGCTATCTTACCTTTCAGAGGACTGAAAGTGCTAGATATCTATACAGTTTGATGGTCTGTATATTCAAAGGGTCTAGGGCTGTGATGGCGAACCTATGGCACGCATGCCACCTGTGGCATTCAGAGCCATATCAGTGGGCACACAAGGATTGCCGTGGCTGAGCTCCAGCATGCATGTGCGCACTGGCCAGCTGGTTTTTGGGCTGTCTGGGCCCACCGGAAGTCAGGAAACAGGCCATTTCCGGCCTCGGGTGGGGGGTGTTTGGGGAAGGCCATTTTGCCCTCCCCAGGCTCATAGAAAGACTCTGGAGCCTGGGGAGGGTGAGAAACGGGCCCACTGCCATCACGTGCCAAAAGCAGGGGGACTGCGGGGAGGGGGTGGCGCATTGAATTACGGGTGTGGGCACGCAGGTGTGCAAACCCACCCCCATTCCCCAGTGCGACCCCCACTTTTGGCACACGACAGCAAAAAGGTTAGCCATCACTGGTCTAGGGTCTCATACAACTTGAACTGAAAAGACATTTGAGCCATAATTAGCCTTTTCATCTCTTGGTGGATCAGGGGGTTGGGTGAGTGAAAAGAGAAAAAGGGGTCAAACTACTGGGGAAAAAATCTAAATAAAAGCAAATACCTTTTAAAGAAAAGTTGCTTATTAACAATTTGTAGACAAGATGCAGACAGGCCCAAGATGGATAAATAACCTAGAAATAATCCTTAAAAGCATGCAGTGTAGCAACTAACATTCCATTTTGTTGTAGCTACTCTGGGAGTTGAAGTCCATCCTCTGGTGTTCCACACTAACAGAGGTCCCATTAAATTTAACGTATGGGACACAGCTGGTCAAGAAAAATTTGGAGGCCTGCGAGATGGTTACTATATTCAAGGTCAGTTCAAGAGTGACGGTTGCCATATGCATTTAGTAAATAAATAGATTGAACAAATATTTGTGAACAGGAAATAAAGAACTATGCTACGTCAATAACTTAAGTGTTCCCATTTCTATTTTCTGTCAAAATGTTAGAACTGTTTCCATTATATTTATGTTAAAAGATGATAGTAATTCAAGATTTATTACCTGTGAGCATCCTATATTTTGAAACTTAACATGAAACTACATCAAAATGAATCTGCGTTAAGGTTGGGATACTGTTGAAGGAACAATGCAAGCGTTTGGGAGTGCTTTTATTTAAAAAATTGCTTTAATATTAGAACTGTAAATTATGCTGCTTCTATCCCCTTGACTAATAATGCCCATGGCTTTACCTTCTAGCTCAATGTGCCATCATAATGTTCGATGTAACATCAAGGGTTACATACAAGAATGTACCCAACTGGCATAGAGATCTGGTACGAGTTTGCGAGAATATCCCCATAGTTTTGTGTGGCAACAAAGTGGATATCAAGGACAGGAAAGTCAAAGCAAAGTCCATTGTCTTTCACAGGAAGAAGAACCTGCAGGTAAGAACAAAGCATCTCTTCTAGCTCACAAATGTTGTTGTGAGCTAGTTTGGGTAAGGAAACGTCTGCAAGTAAGCTTACCAACGGGACCCCCCCCCACCCCCCCCACCCCCACCAAGTGTGCCTGTTTTGCAGCTTTAATTCTCTCTGGTTCTGGGTTTTAATTCAACAAACGTATTTGTTAAGTGCTTCTTGTGGTGTCGGAGGAGGGGAGGAGCCCTCTTTCCTTTTTATAGATTATGTAATGTGATTGCAGCAAAATAATAATAACCATACTTGATTTATGCAGAGGTTTCATTACACGGCTAGGTAACATCAGTGCTATAGCCTAGCCATTGTGTTACCTACTTCGATAATGAAAGGTTTGCAAGAAAACCAGTTCAGAGAACATCAGAGACCTCCACCATTCAATCCTGAGCTAAAAATATTCTATCCATGTTTCATTCCATTGGCAAAGTGATTTTTCTCTTTGAATCTGCTTGCTCTGAACTCTCGATTCCAATAAAAGTAGGCACCTATCTTAGGGTGATAGAAAGATTTAAAATAAGTCAAACGAGCAAAAAAGTCACCTGCAGAGGATAACAGATACCTCAATCTGCTAACTCAAGTTCCCTCTCTGAATCTTTTGCTTTTAGTACTATGACATTTCAGCCAAGAGTAACTACAACTTTGAGAAGCCCTTCCTTTGGCTGGCGAGAAAGCTCATTGGAGATCCCAACCTGGAGTTCGTTGCCATGCCTGCTCTTGCGCCCCCGGAGGTTGTTATGGATCCAGCATTGGCAGCACAGTACGAGCAAGATTTACAGGTAACCCTTTTTAAAAAAAGGTCTTGGCCACCACCATCCTGTGGCCTGGACATTTTTTCAGAGCTCTTGACCCACCCTTCCTTTTCCCGTCTTCCAGATTGCTCAGACCACTGCACTGCCAGACGAAGATGATGACCTGTGAGGGAGACGAAGCTGGAGCCCAGCGTCAGAAGTCTAGTTTTATAGGCAACTGTCCTGTGATGTCAGTGGTGCAGCGTGTTTGCCACTTTATTATTCTAGCTGACCAGAACATGTGCTTTAATCTTTGGGATGCTGAAAGAGAGAATGGGGTTTGGCGTGTGAATGTGGCAGTTAAAATAAAATTCCTTCATTTTTTGGACCTGCATATTTAGCTGTTTTGGACTGCAAATTTACTCCACATTTGAGTTACAAATCTGACTGCTGCAGTCTCATCACAGTATTCAGTGGTAAATCTTGTTTGTTACTGTCATTCCCATTCCTTTTTGTTTAGATCATAATAAAGTTGTATTTCAAATACCCAATCAAGCGGCTCTTTCAAAGGATAATTATTTGGAGCAAGATTTGGAATTTTCCAAAACAAAACCCCCCACTTCCCTTCTAAAAGATTTCTCCACACAGGTAGTAACTGAAGCTCATAGTTCGGCATCTACATTTTAAGCTAGTTTTCTGGCCTAAATAAATTTACGAGCCTAAGTTTCCTTTTGGTTCAGCCTAAATAATTGTCGCAGTTAGATCCGAAGTGTACGATCGATGCCGTCCTCTGGGTTTCTAGAGTTGAGGCAAATCATTGAATGCTAGATGAAATCATGAAAAGGGCTGCTTCAGTCAGATTAATTTTTGAGAAAAACATTCTTCGGTCTAAAGAGTGGTGCGGTGGCCTAGAAGCAGAGCTCCCGCCTCACAATCGGGAGGCTGCGAGTTCAGTCCTAGGTAGAGGCAGATATTTCTCTCTGGGCATACTGAGAATATATCTGCTGAACAAAACTCCGCATTGGCAACAGGAAGGGCATCGGGCCATTAAACATTCTGCTAGCTCCATTCAGTTGCCCAGACTCTGCCCCGCAAGGGATTATGGGCTCGTTGAAAAAAAGATGATTCTTCGATCTAAACATGCTTTTCTTCTATCTTGGTGACTGCCTGCAGCCACCAAGCCCCACTTGACATTCTGCTAATTGTTAAAGGGGGAGGGTACATTTTTTCAAGGCTGATTAATGGCTGTCCTCTCCAGTGTCTTCATTCTGGTAAGGGAGGATAACAGGCTAGCATTAGAAATAAATTAGACCCTGCTGAGGACGGGGGCCTCACAAAATGCCAGGATCTCATCTCGAACCGTTTTTAAAAAACCGGGGATCCTTACGGGCACCAAGGGGGACACCCGGAGGTACTGTTTCTGCTGGGAGGAAAGCACAGATGTGCAACATTGAGTTTAACGTTCTATAGATGTTGACGAGACTGATCAGGTAGGACCACATCTTCAGCCTCTAGAGCAGGAATGAGGAACCTATTCTTGGCCAGTAGGTCTCCTAATATTTTCACAAGAGGAGGGTTACAAATACGGAGGTTGAGTGGGCACAGCCACAACCTAGGAGCACTGTGCATTTCCTGCTATGGTGTAATGGCATAAAAAGCCACCTGGTTTATGGACCAAGCAGGCCTCGCCAACTGCAAAATAGTTTTGAGACCAAACTTCCTTTATTAAAGAAGGAGAAGCCTTTGCTGCCTGTAATAGCAACCAAGTTGCCTTAGTTGAACAGCTGTTGGTTGGGATTCTGGTTGTAGGTGAAAAAAAGAGCAGCAGATATGAATTGAACCGAGGCAGCAGTGACTTGCTTCTAATTCTCACCTCCAAGAAAATGGATAAATCTGTCGTATGTTTTTATACCACTCGCAACAGGACTCCAGCCTGGCTCGGCTTGAAGCTTTTATGTTACTCCTCAACCTGGTGTCATTTCAGACTTTGAATCTTTTAATCCACAAAATAAATAAAAAAATACTTGTTAGGGTTTTAGCTGAAGCTATGTTCCTAGTGTATGTTCTGCATCTTGAGTTCCCTGAAATGCCATTATTGGTGAAATAGGATATAAACTATTTTGTTAGACAACACAAACAGTACACAAAACCTAAGCTTGGGGGAAATGGTTGTGTATCAACTTAAGGGAGAATGTTCAGGGAAAAAAATAGTTCAATTAGAGAAGCAGAGGGGAAGCATTGCAAATTGTTATCTATAACAATCCTATCAAATTGTTCTCCCATTTATAGTGGATTCTGTTTTAAGGAGGGATTGAAACTTGTTCCCATCCCCAATGGTTATTGCTCACTCATAAATTGGTCTTAACTCTCAGAAATGGGGTAGAATTTCAGGTAAACTGGATATGTTTTTAAAGATTGGGACTAAAAAAATTGAGTTAAAAAGACACCTTATTGTTTATTTTTGCATCCTGAAAATGGGACTTTTCCATTTTTAAACCATTAGAGGAGGCAACCTCTTAATATTTTGTGAAGCGGCCCACAGTTGTGTCAGTTAAAAGCACAACATTACTCAAAAGAGATGGCAGAATAGAGTTATTTACTTGGACCATCTAAATGACTCCTCTAGTGGCTCCAGGCAGCTTAAGAGCTAATAAAAACATACCTTCCAATAAAATACAAGCCGGAACAGCAGCATTTAAAGGGCCTTGGGAAATAAATCGTTTTTGAGCCCTTTCCTAAACTTCAGTCAAAAACTTGTTTCCTGTCATTGTAATTTGTTCCAAAATACGGATCCTACCAAGGAGAAAAGTAAACTGGACACTGATATCCCAGAGATCCACGTATATAATTGTACAAAATATATATTTAGGTTTCACCTGTGTAAGGTTATCTCTTCATGCATCACAAGGACCGAAGACTCACTGAGCCCACATGTAATATCTAAATCAACGTTTCTCAACCCTTGGCTACTTGAAGATAGGTGGACTTCAACTCCCATAATTTCACAACCAGCATGCTGGCTGGGGAATTTGGAAGTTGAGGCCCATCCACATAAGATGGGAAATTCTGAGTGTTGATGCTTATCCATTCTCAAGTGGCTGTAGTTGAGAAGCAGTGGTCTAAATTTGTCTTCTGAAGGCAGTCCACAAAGACATCACAATCTCAACATCACAAATGCCAGATCTCTACTCTCCGAAAAAATTAAAAAAGGAAACTGCCAAAATGTGAAGTCCTGCTCTCCACCATCTACTGTATAACACTTCCTTCTTGATGGCTTTCAACTCTTCTAACATTTCAAGTTGGCGTCTCCAATTGGAGTCACCAACTTACTCACTTGGTGATTCAGCTTCCTCCCTCTTGATCAGCTTCCCTTTGGATTCTGGGATTTTTTTTAAAAAAAAAATTACATCCTGGAATTGGAAGTGAATGATTCTTCTTGAGCTAATGGACCCTGCGCATCTCCGTTAAGCCATTGTATTCATTGTAGAAGCCAATCATTTTTTCCCCCTTTTGCTCCGCCTGCATCACTGTGCCTGGATCAACTAAGAGAAGAAGGAGTGGCTTCTGTGGCAGTCCTCGTTTCACTAATATTGTGAAGACCACACGGTGGTGCTCTCCTTCCATTCAAGCATTATGCGCTCTGTTGCAGCACAATTACTTTTAGCTCATTTGAGTTGTCCTATGCCACAGCCCCAGGGGCTGATAACATCCAACCTTAAATATAGAATTACAGAATAACAGAGTTGGAAGGGACCTTGTAGGTCTTCTGATCTCGTTCAAGCAGGAGACCTTATTCCAGACTACCTTGAAAATCTCCAGTGATGGAGCACCCATATCTTCCCTTTCCTCTGATTAATTGTTCTCACAGTCAGGAAATTTCTCCTTAATTCTCAGTTGGATCTCTCTTTGTTATGTTTATCTTCTCCTCTGCACATCTGGCAAAGACATTTCTCTCTCTCTTTCCCAAAACTTCCCTCTCCCAAGTCTAATTTATGCATCAAGGCAGGGGTGGGATTCAAAAGTTTTAGCAACTGGTTGTCTGCCTGGTTGCTGGGTGGGCGTGGCCATGGTTGGTGTGGGCTACTCGGCCTCCTGTACCATGGCGGCAGGGGGGTGGGAGCTTTTTGCCCTCCCCAGGCTCCGGAGGCTTTATTTGAGCCTCTGGGAAGGCAAAAACAGACTCCCCTGGGGCTCTGGAGGCTTCGGAACTTCTGGGAGGTTCTCCAAACTACTCAAAATTTCCGCTACTGGTTCTCCAGAACCGGTCAGAACCTGCTGAAACCCACCTCTGTCGCAGAGCCTCTGCGCAGGCGCTGCACTTACCTGGCATCCAAAACAGGCCGCATGGAGACTCCTGGGAGGGGAGGGGCATGGTGGGAGTGGCCAGACAATCCTTGCAACTACTGGTTCGGTGAGCCAGATGTAAAATTAGCATCCAGTTTTCCGGAACCGGCTGAATCCCATTTTGTGCATCACACCACTGCTTTTAATGCTTGCCTATGTTTGCATCTATGGTCCCCGATGCTTCTGGACAACAATTTTATCGAAAATGGAACCCCTCTTCAGCTTTTAACCTGCAATCTACTTCCCTTCTACTCCAGGACAGGATTTACTCAGTAAATGGGTTGAACAAGCCACATCTGGCCCATCCTATCAATCCTAGCTTGCAGACTATGGTGAATGTATTCACGCAGCTGGGTAAATCAGGTGTTCAGGGCAAAAGAAAAAGAAAAAAAGCAATTTCTTGCTGTGCGAAACATTGTGAAAATGTTTAAAACTGGCTGGGAACATTAGATAAAAGCATCCAATTAATACAGATTCTTCTTAATGAAGTCTGACATATAAGCAATTAGCATAGATTAATCATTAAGAGCACCAACAGCAAACCCACAGTATTATTAAACAGAAGCTTACACAAAGCCAATCCTTATCACACTGCAGCATGCCAATATTTTTTCCCTCCCGACTTATGATTAATGGATAGAATCACCATTACGTGAAGTTCTAGTATTGCTTTACAAAGCCTTAGTAAAACCGCACCTAGAGTACTGCATCCAATTTTGGTCACCACACTATAAAAAAGATGTTGGGACTCTAGAAAGAGTGCAGAGAAGAGCAACCAGGATGATGAGGGGACTGGAGACTAAAACATATGATGAACGGTTGCAGGAACTGGGCCTGGCTAGTCTAGTGAAGAGAAGGACCAGGGAAGACAGGAAAGCATCTTCTAATATTGGAGGGGTTGCCACAGAGAGGAGGAGGGGGTCATCTCCCAAAGCACCTGAAGGCCAGACAAGGAATAATGGATGGAAACTGAACAAGGAGAGATTCAATCTGGAAATAAGGAGAAATTTTCTGACAGTGAGAACCATCAACCAGTGGAACAGAAGTCGCCTTCGGAAGCTGTGGGAGCTTCATCCCTGGAGGCTTTCAAGAAGAGACTGGAGAGCCATCTGTCAGAAATGGTGTAGGGTCTCCTGCTTGGGTGTGGGGTTGGACGAGATGACCTATAAGATCCCTTCCAACTCTATTATTCTGGCCATGTCTATGATAACCACATCTGGCAGCTTTCCTTTAATACTTGATATTTTGTCAAAAAGATGTTTGCCAATCATCATAATCATCATCAGGTCAACCACCTGATCAGTGGGTGCAGCAAAATTTCACAAACCGACTACCTACAACGCCATGACTGCGTTGCTAAGATCATTCACTGGAAACTCTGTCAGAAGTTTGGATTTGAGTACAGCAAAAACCACTGGGAGCATCAGGTTGAGAAAGTTTTAGAGAATGAGAAACTCAAGATCTTGTGGGACTTTAGGATTCAGACTGACAGGCACTTGGTCCACAACACACCTGGCATAACAATAGTTGAAAAGAAAAAGGTATGGTTCATTGACATTGCAATACCTGGTGACGCACGGATTGAAGATAAGCAGCAAGAAAAAAATCACAAAGTACCGGGACTTGCAAATTGAAGTTGAGCGACTGTGGAAAAAGAAATGGTGTGTTGTCCCGATCGTAATTGGAGCCCTTGGAGCAATACCCAAAGGGCTACCCCACTATTTAGAAATTCTAAATTTACCGGACTTGAACATTTTGACTCTACAAAAAACCATCTTACTCGGAACAGCTTACATCCTCCGACGATACCTTAACAGTTCCTAGGTCCTTGGTAAGGACTCGAGCTACTGAGCTATTAACCAACTTCAAAGGCTGTGAATCTCACAATAATAATAGTAGTAGTAGTAGTAGTAGTAGTAGTAGTAGTAGTAGTAAAAATAAAAAAAACCAGTGCATCCTTGGCCATTGAAGGACGGACACTAATTGCAACTCAAATGCCCATTCTCAACTTCCCCAGTTCCGTTTTCCCATCAGTTCCACAATTCAAAGGCCCCAAGAGAAATTTAGTCTGCCTTGCAATTAA
Organism: Masticophis lateralis; assembly: GCA_030761175.1. Taxonomy (NCBI): domain Eukaryota; kingdom Metazoa; phylum Chordata; class Lepidosauria; order Squamata; family Colubridae; genus Masticophis; species Masticophis lateralis. The sequence goes on from JAUDYJ010000014.1 coordinate 5,644,997, forward strand.
TGGGCTGCCCTCCGGCAAAGAATTAGCAGAATCAATTGTCCGTGATTGCATTGAATAAAAAAGAGCTTGATTGGAAACGTCAACGACAAACAGAAGGAAGACTACGAAGGAAGGAAGAAGGAAGGCAACTCTATCAGTGACAAGGGGGCATTAAGAGAAAAAATAGTCGTCAGCCTCGCTGTCCCGTTGACTACTCGATGTCTCAAATTAAAGAATCCCATTTTCCGTATTGGCTGAAGATAATTGGAGATGCTCAGAACTTGGGCAGCCTCTTGCAAATTGTTATGAAATTTAGCTTGGGCCCTCTACATGCAATGAGACTCCGATGGCCCCACCCCTTTAATGCCAAAACAATGGAATGTTTTAATTCGCGATGACCCCCGATGGAGTTAGCTTGTTCCATTTGATGGGAGCTGAGCCGATCTGAATAGGCGAGGAGATTGTTTTTTTCCTCCTCTTGTGGCAGAACACAATTTTTCTAAGAAGCCCTGTGTGTCACATAAGATTTGCTTTGCTCCCCGCAATTCCTGGAGGTGGGGGGGAGAGACACTGCTTTAAACGTGACAGTTCCCAATTCCACAAGGCAGTGTTGTTGAGAGAATCCGTATGAGCTGCAAAGATGGCCTTATGCATACTGTTAGCGATTTGCAAGGGGAAGTGCGAGGCGAGCAGATTCTTCCAATCTATTTAACAGATTAACAGAGTTGGAAGGGAACTTGTAGGTCATCTAGTCCAACCCCCTTACCCAAGCAGGAGACCCTACACCATTTCTGACAGATGGCCGTCCAGTCTCTTCTTGAAAGTCTCCAGGAATGAAGCTTCCACAGCTTCTGAAAGCAACTTCTGTTCCATCGGTTGATTGTTCTCACTGTCAGAAAATTCCTCCTTATTTCCAGGTTGAATCTTCCCTTGATCAATTTCCATCCATTATCCCTTGTCTGGCCTTTGGATGGTTTGGAGAATAGCTTGACCCCCTCTGTGGCAGCCCCTCAGATATTGGAAGACTGCTCTTCTGTCTCCCCTGGTCCTTCTCTTCACTAGACAAGCCAGGCCCTGCAACCATTCATCGTATGTTCAATCTCAGCAGAGCAAACCAGAAATGCTAAGAGGCAGAACTTTTAAGAAAGTTCTTCAGAGGACTCTTCTTCAGAGCTGAAGAAGCTACTCGGATGAGAAGTGAAACATCTTCAAAGAAAAAAACTAGTTGCCTCCTGAAAAAGCATCTTTGGGACAATCATGGCATGCATCCAGGTTTGGTCACCACACTATTAAAAAGATGTTGAGACTCTAGAAAGAGTGCAGAGAAAAGCAACCAGGATGATTAGGGGACTGGAGGATGAAACATACGACGAACGGTTGTAGGAACTGGGCATGGCTTATTTTCAAGGCTGTGTGAAGGAACGTGACCCCATGGACAAGGTTCCTCCAGGCCTTCCTGTCCTCTACCATCCCCCGGAGTCCATTGAAGCTCACGCTGACTGCTTCATGACTCCATCCAGCCACCTCATTCTCTGCCGTCTCCTTCTTCTTTTGCCCTTCATTGTTCCAAGCATTAGGCTCTTCTCCAGGGAGTCCTTCCTTCTCATTAGGTGGCCAAAGTATTTGAGTTTTATCTTCAGGATCTGGCCTTCTAAAGAGCAGTCAGGGTTGATCTCTTCTAGGACGGACCAGTAAGATCACCTTGCAGTCCAAGGGACTTGCAGGAGTCCCTTGGATCGATCGATCGATCTATTTATTGTTGTTAGTTTGGAAGTCATTTCCAACCCATCACGACTCCATGGACAATTTTCCTCCAGGCCTTCCTGTCCTCTACCATGCCTGGAGTCCATTTAAGCTCACACCTACTGCTTCAGTGACTCCATCCAGCCACCTCATTCTCTGTTGTCCTGTTCTTCTTTTGCTCTCAATCTCTCCCAGCATTAGGGTCTTCTCCAGTGAGTCCTTCCTTCTCATTAGGTGGCCAAAGTATTTGAGTTTCCTCTTCAGGATCTAAACAATAGAAAATCTATTTCAGATAAATGGTTATCTACTCTCTTCTTGAAAACTTCCAGTGTTGGAGTACCCACAACTTCTAGAGGCAAGCCATTCCACTGATTTAATTTTCCTCACTGTTAGCAAGTTTCTCCTTAACTCCAGGTTGCTTCTCTCCTTGATCAGATTCCATCCATTGCTTCTTGTCTTACTTTTAGGTAAGAGGTGGGTTTCAGCAGGTTCTGAGCAGTTCTGGAGAACCGGTAGCAGAAAGTTTGAGTAGTTAAGAGAACTGGTAGTAAAAATTCTGACTGGTCCTGCCCCCATCTATTCTCTGCCTCCCAAGTCCCAGCTGATCGGGAGGAAATGGGGAATTTGCAGTAACCTTCCTCTGGAGTGGGGAGGGAATGGAGATTTTACGGTATCCTTCCCCTGCCACACCCACCAAGCCACGCCCACAGAACCAGTAGTAAAAATTCTTGAAACCCACCACTGCTTCAGGTACTTTGGAGAATAGGATGACCCCCTCTTCTTTGTGGCAGCCCCTCAAACATTGAAATACTCCTATCATGTCACCCCTAGTCCTTCTTTTCCCTAGACTAGACATACCCAATTCCTGCAACATTCTTCGTATATTTGTCAAAGGAAGGGCTGGATCCCAATGGTAGAATACATATCCTTAAAAAACCCTCCCATCTTGATTTAAATCTCAGTGTCCTCATGTTCCTTCAGAGGGTGATGATGACATAATGTGATGTGGACGAAAAGGCTAACGGGAGCCGTGTGTTGTAGAGAGTCTTAACACGGTTTGTTTCCTGCGTTTCTTTTCTTAGAAATAAACAGGAAACGCCACTCACCATGACTGTCAGTTTCTCTCTGAAACCCAACAGGGTGTTGCCAAAGTCTCTAAGAAGTTACTAACTTCTTAGTTGCATAAAACTCGTGTGGGATCCCGCATTGCTCATTTCTGCTCTATGGTTCTTTGGAGGGTGGGAAGCTCAGATTTTCTCCGAATGCAAGAACATCATCCCCAAAAGACTTTTGAAATCTTAGACCAGTGAGGGCGAACTTTTTAAGCACTGAGTGCCGAAACGGGAGAGGGGGCATGCGCTCATCTGGGCTGCAACCCAGAATAGGAGTATATTTCTTTCTTTTCTTCAAAACAGTTTTTTTATTTTTATTTCTCATAAACACATTTACATGTACAGCCATTTATCCATCATTTTTCATTCATCTTATCTTTTAACTTTCATTGTTAGTTTTTACTTTTGGGGGGCCTGCTCTTTTACTCTTTACCTTTACTCCAACCTTTCTTCTTCTCTCCTTCTCTTCCTTCCTGTTTCCGCTCCTACTTTCTTCGTTCTTCCTCCCCTTCTCTTTCCTACTTCCCCTTCTCTTCCCCCACTCCTCTCTTCTTCCCCTCTTCTAACGTTCTCCTCTATTCCTCTTTCCCCTCCCTTTTCTTCCTCTCCTTTCCCCTTTCTTCTTTCTCCTCTAATAGGAGAATATTTCTGTGCAATCTAATATTTTTTTAATTACATCTTCTTCTCTTGGTCTTTCCTCATCTTTCCAATACTGAGCAAATGCAAATTCTTGCTGCCGTCAAAACATGCAACATTAACTACAAATTCCCCTTATTATATTTTTCCCCTTATTATATTATAGGGATGTGGTGGCTCAGTGGCTAAGATGCTGAGCTTGTCGATCTAAAGTTTGGCAGTTCCGCAGTTCGAATCCCTAGTGCCATGTGATGGGGTGAGCTCCTGTGACTTGTCCCAGCTTCTGCCAACCTGGCAGTTCGAAAGCACGTAAGAAAAAATGCAAGTAGAAAAATAGGGACCACCTTTGGTGGGAAGGTAACAGCGTTCCATGCACCTTTGGCGTTGAGTCATGCTGGCCACATGACCACGGAGACGTCTTCGGACAGCGCTGACTCTTTGGCTTTGAAATGGAGATGAGCACCGGCCTCTAGAGTTGGGAACGACTAGCACATACCTGCGAGGGAAACCTTTACCTTTATTCCTAACTCAATGGCAAGTTCTATTCACCATGAATCATCACTGCTCTGTCCATGAGTTTAACCCAGAGGTCTTCAAACTTGGCATTGGTAAGACTTGTGGACTTCAACTCCCAGAATCCTCCAGCCAGCAATTCTGGGAGCTGAAGTCCACAAGTCTTAAAGATGCCAAGTTTGAGGACCTCTGGTTTAGCCACTTCCTGTTTCTGCTTGAATATTCCTTAGATTTCCTGCCCGGATAATGAAATCCAAATAAACTTCTATTTTGGTTCTGCTGGCTTCCTTAATCTGTAGCTACATGGTTCTGCCTGAAGGTGGTGCACTTGAGCAACTAATGAAGCAGGCATAGTCTGGATTATTGGCCACAGCTGACAAAGGTTCAGATTATTATCATTAACACCAAGCTTTATGTACAATATGCACCGGGGTGAAAACTTCAAGGATGTTGTCCTAATGCGAATCAAGAAATTGGGGACCATGCTGCTTTTCAGGTAGTTGGGATTTGGGGGTCATTTAAATTTAAATCTGCAGATTTAAAAAGCAAAGGGGCTTTTTTCAGAAAAAGGCAACTGGACTTCCTTGTTTTTCCTTTTGAATGTTTTTCACTTCTCATCCAAGCAGCTTCTTCAGCTCTGATGGGATAGTGGGGAATGGAAGGATTTATACTCCTTGCAGTGGTCATTTGCATCCTTTTAGAGCAGTGTTTCTCAACCTTGGTAGCTTGAAGATGGGTGGACTTCAACTTCCAGAATACCCCAGCCAGCGCTGCTGGCTGGGGGATTCTGGGAGTTGAAGTCCACCCATCTTCAAGCTACCAAGGTTGAGAAACACTGTTTTAGAGGGTTCTTGAGGCCACTTGGAGGTTTATCTGTATCCTCGGGGTCACCTGAGTGGTGCTCCTGGTTCCTATAGTCTGCAATTTTTTTCTCTGGAAATCCATTCCTACTCCCACACCATTCCAAGGGTGTCCATCCCAAATTGCATAGCTAAAGGTCTGTAGAGATTCTCAGTCATCCAGGTCATGGATGCCCCAAAGGTGCTTTTTCAAGAGGCTTTCTCTGAAGACGTTTCGCTTCTCATCCAAGAAGCTTCTTCCCGTCTGACTGGATGGTGGGGAATGGAAGGATTTATACTCTTTGCAGACAGCTGCTCATTTGCATCCTTTTAGAGCAACGATGGCTAATCTTTTCCGGACTGAGTGGCCAAAGTGCGCATGCGTGTGTACGAATGTGCCTGCGCCCAAAATACAATGCGTGCAGAGCCCCCATGCATGCAGCCCGCCCCCTGCACATGTGCATGCCTCCCGCACATTCGCAGCAGAAACCCTATGGCCAGCTAGCCTGTGGGAGGCGCGCTCACATGCGTGGCGGAGCTGAACTGGGGTGAGGCTCGTATGCCCACAGAGAGGGCGCTGCGTGCCACCTGTGGCATGCATGCCATAAGTTCGCCATCATGGTTTTAGAAGGTCGTTGAGGCCACTTGGAGGTTTGTCTGTATTCTCAGGGTCACCTGAGTGGTGTAAATGGTTCCTCTAGTCTGCAATTTTTTCCCTCTGTGTTGTGGCCCGTACGCGGCCTGTGAGGAGTGTAGCTGATTCGACTGACTCTGACAGCGAGGAGGCTGGTGTGGTGCTGCGCCAGCAGCCTGTGCAGCTGGCACTCGAGTCGGACAATGAGGAGGCTGGAGAAGAGGTGGTGCCAGAGGCGGGGATTCAGCCAGGGCCTTCAGAACCTCCAGAAGCTCCTTTAAGTGAAGAGGATGAAGAGGAGGAGCCTCTTCTCAATGCACAGGTGTGCAGAGCAGCCAAAAGGCAGGAGTGACTCCTCAGGAGGAGGTCTCCTCAAGAGTAAGGCTTGGGGCTAATTGGCCACTCCTTTAGCCTATTTAAGGAGGAACACCAACTGAAGCAATTTGCAGGGAACAACTTCGTTCACTCTCCTTCGTGCCTTGATCTTAGTTCTTAGTTGCAAATTGCTTCTGGGCTTTCTGCCAACCCTAGTAAGATTACGATTATTTATTCTTTGGATTCTTGTTGGCTGTTAAGAAAGTTAATTAATAGCCTTTGTTTGGAAAAAAAACTTATTTAATTTAGTAAACTAAGGTTTGTATAGACTTTGTGTGTGCTGCGTTCTTTGGGGTCGTAGCTGGGGCAGAACACTCTGCAAATCCATTCCTACACCCACACCATTCCAAGGGTGTCCATCCCAAATTGTATAGCTAAAAGCTATACTTCTTCTTGAAAACCTCAAGTGATGGAGCACCCACAACTTGGAGGCAAGTTGTCCCAATGATTGTTTCTTCTCAATGCCAGGAAATTTCTCCTTAGCTCCAGGCTGGATTTCTCTTTTAAATGATCTTCACCTGCTTTTTCTTGTCCTGCCATTCAGGTGCTTTGTAGAGTAGGACCAGGGCCCTCATTTGTGTGAGAACCCATCAAATACTGGAAGACTGGTATCATGTTACCCCAGTCCTTCATTTTGTTAGACTAACACAGGGATGGGCAAATATGGCCCCTTTATGATCTGTGGACTTCAACTCCCAGAATTCCTGGGCCAGCTTGACTGTCTCAGGAATTCTGGGAGTTGAAGTCCATAGGTTGCAAAAGGGCCACAGTTGCCCACCTCTGGACTAACAAGAGTTAGAAGAGGCATTGGAGGACACATTATCCTATGTGGTGGACTTGTGTAAAACAAACAAACAAACAAAAAAAAGGGGGGGGGGGCAAAAATACATAAGTGGTTAGAAAAGATGATATAGAAAGATATGTAGATTTTAAACCTGAATTGTTTTTATTGGAAAAACTTAATAAGCAAACTATAGATTTACTGTTGCATGTCTTAACAGCAGTGAGGATTATATTTGCACCATGTACAAGAGCTGTGGTAGCGCAGTGGTTAGAGTGTAGTACTGCAGGCTGCTTCTGCTGACTGCCGGCTGCCTGCAATTTGGCAGAACGAATCTCACCAGGCTCAACGTTGAGTCAGCCTTCGATCATTCCGAAGTGGGTAAAATGAGGACCCAGATTGTTGGGGGCAATATTTTGACTCTGTAAACCGCTTAGAGAGGGTTGTAAAGCACTGTAAAGCAGTATATAAGTCTAAGTGTATTGCTATTCCTTCCTTCCTTCCTTCCTTCCTTCCTTCCTTCCTTCCTTCCTTCCTTCCTTCCTTCCTTCCTTCCTTCCTTCTTTCCTTCCATGGTGTGCAGTGGTTAGAACAGAGCATTGCAGGCTAATTCTGCCCACTGCCAGGAGTTCGATCCTGACCAGCTCAAGGTTGACTCAGCCTCCCATCCTTCCGAAGTGTGTAAAATGAGGACCCAGATTGTTGGGGGCAAGAGGTTGACTGTGTAAACCCCTTAGAGTGGGCTATAAAGCACTGTGAAGCTGTATATAAGTCTACAGTAAGTACTATTGCTATATTGGAAAAATGAAGAAACACCGCAAGCCGAAGAGGTAATGAGGAAGATACTAGATTATGCAGAAATGGATAGATTTATGCTGAAGATTAAACAGAAAGAAGAACCAGAATATTGTCAAACATGGACTTTATTTTACCAGTGGTTGGGGGAAAAAACCGGTGGAGATTAAGAACATAATCTGTATTGTTAAGCAACTTGAATAACCCCAGACAACAGGATGTTTATTAAGCACTAACAAAATGTAAACAATAGTAAATCAATAACATCCTTTAAAAAAGAGAGAAAGAGAGACATTGGAGGTCTTCTAGTCCAACCCCCTGCAGAAGCAGGAGATCCTAATCCATTCCAGAGAAATGCCTGTCCAATCTCTTCTTGAAAACCTCCATTGATGGAGCAACCCAACTTCTGAAGGCAAGCCCTTCCCTGATTCATTGTTCTCACTGTCAGAACATTTCTCCTTCTTTCAAGGTTGGATCTACCTCTGAAGAATTTCCACCCATTGTTTCTTGTCCTGCCCTCAAGGGCTTTGGAAAAGAAATTGACCTTCTCTTCTCTGTGACAGCCCCTCTCAAGTATTGGAAAACGATGATGGTGTCAGTCCCTAGTCCTCCTCTTCGTTAGACGAGACATTCCCAGTTCCCACAGCTATTCATTGCTATGTTTGAGTCTCCAGCCCGCAAATCATCTTTGTGGCTCTTCTCTGCATTCTTTCCAGAGTTATTAATAACAGATTAACAGAGTTGGAAGGGACTTTGTAGGTCATCTAGTCTAACCCCCCTCCCCCAAGCAGGAGACCCTACATCATTTCTGACAGAGGGCAGTCCAGTCTGTTCTTCAAAGCTTGTAGTGATGAAGCTCCCACAACTTCCGAAGGCAACTTCTGTTCCATGGGTTGATTGTTCTCACTGTCAGAAAATTCCTCCTTATTTCCAGGTTGAATCTCTCCTTGTTCAGTTTCCATCCATTATTCCTTGTCTGGCCTTCAGATGCTTTGGAAAATAGCTTGACCTCTTCCTCCTCTCTGGGGCAGCCCCTCAAATATTGTAAGACTGCTATCCTGTCTCCCCTGGTCCTTCTCTTCACTAGACCAGCCATGCCCATTTCCTGCAACCGTTCTTCATATGTTTTAGTCTCCAGTCCCCTAATCATCTTTCTTGCTCTTCTCTGCACTCTTTCTAGAGTCTCAACATCTTTTTTATAGTGTGGTGACCAAAACTGGTTGCAGTACTCTAGGTGTGGCCTTACTAAGGCTTTATAAAGTGGTATTAGTACCTTACTTGATCTTGATTAAGGGATGCGGTGGCTCAGTGGCTAAGATGCTGAGCTTGTCGATCGAGAGGTCGGCAGTTCAGCGGTTCGAATCCCTACCGCCACGTAACAGAGTGAGCTCCCGTGACTTGTCCCAGCTTCTGCCAACCTAGCAGTTCAAAAGCACGTAAGAAAAAATGCAAGTAGAAAAATAGGGACCACCTTTGGTGGCAAGGGAACAGCATTTTCTGTGCCTTTGGCATTCATGCCGGCCACGTGACCACAGAGATGTCTTCAGACAGCGCTGGCTCTTCGGCTTTGAAACAGAGATGAGTACTGCCCCCTAGAGTCAGGAACGACTAGCACATATGTGTGAGGGGAACCTTTACCTCTACCTGATCTTGACTGCATCCCTCTGTTAATGCAACTTATCATTATTATTATCAAGCTATTAAGTCTCAGCATCTCTTTTGTATCGAAGAAACGATATTACCTCACCTCTAAGTCATCGATGTATAAAACCTTAAGGCTTCCTTTTGGTTCCTTCTCTCCATGCCTCTTTTTTGTTTTTTGTTTTTACTTCCCTGGCTATCTTCACATTTTCTGAATCTTGTTCTTTCTAACTGACTGGTGCTAGGACCCAGAAGAGGAAGCCACTTGTTGGTGATGTGATATAAATAGAATACCCAAATGGGACAAAGTTTGAGAAGAAAGTCTGACATCACTTTGATTTTGCTCGACGCTCCGTCAGGACGAGGGCTAGAGGTGTGTGTATCCCTGAGACGGACAGGTTTTCCCAAGAACGAACAACCTCTCGCCACGAAAGCTCTCCCAGTCTTTGCCCCAAAAGAAGAAATATTTAAAATCTTTACTCCCCAAGGCACCTTCTTCTTTCTCTCTCTCTCTCTCTCTCTCTCTCTCTCTCTCTCTTTGTGGCTGTGAAAGCAAGCCAAATTCCATTTCCACCCAGTGACATCTGATCAAACGAAGACAAATCTAAAAAGGCAAAGCCGTTACAGAAAGTTGGAGAAGAGAAGCTTGCATCTGTAATCATCCCAAGCTTATTCTCTTTTCTTTCCTTCCTCCCTCCCTCTTCATTATTCCTCTTCCTTTTTCTTTTCTTTCCCTGGAATGGATTTATCAGCCACGGAAGGACTCCACGTTTTGAAACCTTAATTTTTTCAGACCTCAGGGAAGAGTTGGATTTCGTTTCTTTTTTCTTTTTTTCCCCCCTTCCCACAAACCAGTCGATGGAATGGGCTCGTTGTATGGATGATTAGAAAACACCCTTTGAAAAAAAAAAAAAGAGAGAAGAAGACCAAAGGATGATGGAGCACTGGAAGTTTTATTACTAATGATATTATGATTACCGTGACCTGAGATTTCATCCCAGCGTTGGTTTTCTGGTTTGCAACGAGACGAAGGATCATGGCAAATTGGCTGGTGCAACTTTGCTATCTCTTGTTGTGGATTTTATTTCAGGTAATGGTCTCGAAAACTTGTGGCATTTATTATTAATTTTTTAAAATTACTCTCTTCTTTGGAGAGGTTTGCTGCATTGAATCCTATTCACGTATCTGTTATATATTTTTATTATTCAGGTTTACAGGGCTCATACTTGGCCACAGAAACATCCCGGTAAGGAATTTTTGCTATCTTGAATTTTGAAAACCTTTATGATTGCTGCATCCCTCTCCTTTGTCTTCGCCATCTCCCGCAAAAGCATGATTAGATATATGATTGAGGAACATCAAATGCAAACAAGAAATAGCGTTGAGAAGGTTGTTTTGGTTGGGATGTCAACACTTGGCGTTGGGTCTCATCAAGACAGGGGGCTTTGTTCTTAGGGCTTGAGAATCAACATAGGAGGAATTTGGAAGTTCTCAAGAAGGTCTCCAAAAATAGGGATGTATTGGCAGTAGTAGTCTACCAGGAGTTCTGAGTTCAACTCTTTACTCAACCGCAGTGTGCGTTGGGCAACCATGCAAAAATTGGACGGTTGGCAGACTAAGCAACCTGAGATAATTCTAACACAAGAAAAACGAAGGAACTGTTAATGTTAGCAAACAGATCCTAGAATTTATTTTAAAGCAGGAATGGTGAACTGGTAAATTTTCAGGTGTGTTGAACTGTACCTGCCTTTTCTGTCGCTCATGAGATCCATCCATCTGGCCAAACAATTTTGGCAATTCCCACCATGGAGTTATTTTTAAATTTTCTGTTCTGAATCCTCCCGATGCTAAATGGCAATGTATTAATTTGAAAGGCTTTTCCTTTCAAATGCAGCTTTAAACTGACTTCTCTGAAAGTCTGCTTCCTCTTGTTATCTCAGTTTATTTATTTATTATTTATTTATTTATTAAATTTATATACCGCCCTTCTCCTGACGGACTCAGGGCGGTGAACAGCCAACTAAAAACCAATACAAAAAAGTTAAAATCATACTAAAACAGATATAAATTAGGCTGAAAGTTTAAAAACAGATAAAAGTTCTAAAAATTTTTTAAAAATAGAAGGGATCAGGCAAGTCCGGCAAGTTGAAAGAGATAAGTCTTCAGAGCCCGACGAAAAGTCCGGAGTCCCACATAGCGTATTTATCACACAACCCTCAGCAGAGGGGGCTCAGTAGGAGCCCTCTTGCCTCCAGAAACTAGACCCCCTGAGGCATCAGAGACTGCCGGGCCTGTCCCTTTCCCCCCTGGGTTTCCCCCCAAACCCGCACCCTCCCCCACCCCAGAACCCCGTAAAACACCTGTTAAAAAAGCACTTAAAAAAACCCTCAATCCCCGTTTTTTGACATGCCACCTCTCAGGGTCCCAAAACCCGTCATTAAGGTAGGCCCTCGATAACGTAGAGGGCCAAACCCGCGAGAGGGGGGAATCTCGCAGGGCAAGAAGCGAAGTTTGATTTTTACAATAAATAAAAGGGAATGCCGGTTTATAAAAATGATTTACTTTGGGGCCAGCTCAACCATTAGGCAATGCGAGCTTCTAATTTTGAGATCGGATGATGTTAGAATCTGGTAATACTGAATTTTCTCATGAAAATTACTAGCCTTTTCTGTTCTCTCCCTGCCCTAAATTCCCTAAACCAAGAATTACTTTTTTTCCCCCCATGATAAGCGCTTACAAGAAGTTGCTTTTAGGGGACTGGAGGCTAAAACGTATGAAGAACAGTTACAAGAATTGGGTATGTCTAGTTTAATGAAAAGAAGGACCAGGGGTGACATGATAGCAGTATCTCAGGGGCTGCCACAAAGAAGAGGCAGTCAAGCTATTCTCCAGAGCACCTGAAGGCAGGACAAGAAGCAATGGGTGGAAACTAATCAAGGAGAGAAGCAACCTGGAACTAAGGAGGAATTTCCTAACAGAACAATTAACCTATTAATTGAAAGAGGATCTGTCTAAACCACTTCACTTCCTACCTCGTAGACACCAGTCTCCATAAATCACAGGGAGGGGTCCAAACATCAGAGAGAGAGAAAGAAAATGTGTTTTATAAGAACCGGAGACCTGTATTTTTACAAGATTTCTGGAATGCTTTAGAAGCACGCTTTCATTGCGCCATCGTTGGTGCTACTTGCTTACAAGGTCTTTCTTTTTCTTTTCTTTCCTTTTAATCCACAACCATATTTTTGGCCAGCTTTCTATCCCTATCCTCACTCCCTTCTGAGTTGCCAGGAAGTGAGCAAGCAATAATGCCAAAATTTAAGGAGAATCTATTACATATGTGGATCATTTCAAGGGGTAGGCTAAAAATATTCATTTCGGGAAGCCCACTGTTTTTTAAGCAAAGTTGAGAAGCTTGTAGCAAATTGAATGTTGCTGGATTTAGACTCCTATTAACCCCAGCTAGGATACTCAATGGTGGGGGGTGATGGGTGCTACCCCCCTCCTCCTTGTTTCCTGTTGTTGTTAGTTGTGAAGTCATGTCCAACCCATCGCAACCCCATGGACAACGTTCCTCCAGGTCTCCCTGTCCTCTACCCTCCACCAGAATACATTGAAGCTCACACCAACTGCTTCAGTGACTCCATCCAGCCACCTCGTTCTCTGCCATCCCCTTCTTCTTTTGCCCTCCATCTTTCCCAGCATTAGGCTCTTCTCCAGTGAGTCCTTCCTTCTCATTAGGTGGCCAAAGGATTTGAGTTTCCTCTTCAGGATCTGGCCTTCTAAAGAGCAGGCAGGGTTTATCTCCTGTAGGACTGACCAGTTTGATCGAATTGCAGTCCAAGGGACTCGCAGGAGTCTTCTCCAACACCAGACTTCAAAGGCCTCCATTCTTTGGCGCTCAGCCTTCCTTATGGTCCAACTTTCACAGCCATCCATTGCAACTGGGAAAACCATAGCCTTGACTATACACATTTTTGTTGGCAGGGTGATGTCTCTCCTATAGCAGTGTATTCCATTATTATAACCACTCAGGGTTTCTCACTGAACACCTGAGAGCAAAGATTTATTATTTTCTGCTTCTCTTTACCAGCTCAAGATTTCTACCGCACTTTGTTGGTTTTAACACTTGTGTGCTTGAGTGTTTATAGCGCATCCTTAGACTTTCACAGCTATGGCTTGTATAATCTCTGCTTCTTAGGGTTGGGGTCTTTTTCAGTGCTGAGTAGAAGGACTGTTAACTTGGTAGTAGAGCAGAAGGAGAGAAGGGAAGATCTGAGATTCATCCATTTTTGCCTCCTGTGGCAAACTCCCCATGTTACCGTATTCACCCATGCGTGGTCTCCAAATGTATTGGACCAAGGACCACTTCCATGTTGGCTGGAAATTTGGAGACTTTGCCTGCAATACAACGCTCAGGAGAAGTCTCACTTAGGGTGAGCCAGATCAGCACCTAGCCTAAATGACAAAACCAGCATCTTTGGCTTGGCGACTCGCTGGCGTTCTGCCATCAAAACAATGGGGAAAGGAGAAGGAAACAGGGGGACACATGCAATGTTGCGATTCAGCCAATTTGGGCGCACCAGTAGTTAAATTGCTGGCTGGCCCAGCCCCTCACTGCCCCTTCCAGGAATCCCCATTTTGGTTCCCAGGTAAGTGCAGGGAGGACTACTAGACCCAAAACGGGGCACGAGGTGTGTATGTGCGGTGCGTTTTCACTCCCAGGAGGATGCAGGAGGCCGAGTGCTGCCTATCACACACCCTGGCCATGCCCATCCAGCCGGTCATTAGGGCAGAGAACCAGTTGTTAAATTTTTTTTTCTTAATTAGATTTATATGCCGCCCTTCTCCAGAGACTCAGGGCGGCTTACAATGCATTAAGCAATAGCCTTCATACTTTTGTATATTTATACAAAGTCAGCTTATTGCCCCCACAAACTGGGTCCTCAATTTACCTACCTTAGAAAGGATGGAAGGCTGAGTCAACCTTAGGACTCCATGGCTTAGGGCCTGGGTACTTATGAGACTGTCTTTTGCCACCAATAGCCTCCCACCGACCAGTTCGTTCTCACAGGGAGGGACTACTCAGGGTACCGTCAGTCAAATTGTGCCGACTGGCAACTCCCAGGGGGAGGGCCTTCTCTGTAAGAGCTCCAACCCTTTGGAATGAACTGCCCCCTGATATACGAAACATCCCTAATCTCCGTGCTTTCCGCTGTGCCCTCAAGACCCTGATGTTCAATCAGGCGGGGCTAAGCATGTTAACTGGGAATGATTAAAATATTATCTAATTCTGGATTGCTGCATTCTATCCACTCTGTAGGATGGATGGATGGCTGAATGGATGGAAAGAAGGAAAGAAGGAAGGAAGGGAGGAAGGAAGGAAGGAAGAAAGGAAAGAAAGAAGGGGAAAAGGGAGAACAATAGCACTAGCACTTAGACTTATATACCACTTCACAGTGCTTTCCAGCCCTCTCTAAGCAGTTTACAGAGTCGGCCTCTTGCCCCCAACAATCTGTGTCCTCGTTTTACCCACCTCAGAAAGATGGAAGGCTGAGTCAACCTTGAGCTGGTCAGGATCAAACTGCTGACAGTGGGCAGAGTTAGCCGCAATGCTTCATTCTAACCGCTGAGCTACACAGTATGTTTCTTCCTTGAAGGTTTTGCTGACCTGTTGGAGCTTTGCATGTTGTTTTTGCATGTTTGGTATGCAGCACACAGTTTTGTTCTTATTATCACTCATTTGTCTTTTTGGTAGGAATCCATTTTGATCCGCATGTATAAAATTGTTCAGATGTCTCTTAAGTCTCTCCACCAATATTGAAGCAAAAATTTTATAGTCCGAATTTAGCAAGGAGATAGGTCTGTAGTTTTTGATTTGTTGTGGGCCTGTGTCTTCTTTGTGAATCAATGTAATGTACACCTCAGTCCATGATTTAGGTATTTGCTTCTTTGTCATTACTTCATACATCACCTCCAATAGTGGAAGAGTCAAGGATTCTTGTAACAGTTTTATTTTTATTTTTGTTTTATTTTGCATATATTTCGAACAATGCTGGTTGCTTGTTTTTAATTGCTTGTGCATTGCCCAGGAAGGAAGGAAGGAAGGAAGGAAGGAAGGAAGGAAGGAAGGAAGGATGGACAATAGCAATAGCACTTATATACTGCTTCACAGTGCTTTCCAGCCCTCTCTAAGCGGTTTACAGAGTCAGAATATTGCCCCTAACAATCTGGGTCCTCATTTTACCCACCTTGGAAGGATGGAAGGCTGAGTTAACCTTGAGCCGGTGAGATTTGAACTGCCAAATTGCAGGCAGCTGGCAGTCAGAAGTCACCTGCAGTACTACCTTCTAACCACTGCGTCACCACAGCTCATGCTAGATATATCCAATTCCTGCAACCATTCTTCATATGTTTTAGCTTCCAGGCCCCTAAACATCTTTGTTGCTCTTTTCTGCACTCTTTCCAGAGTCCCCAACCTTAATTGTCAACTAGCTTCCTAAAATGGTTCTTTGAAAGGCCAAAGACCTTCCATAGTATGCTGGGTGGGATAGGAGATTCTCAAAAAATAGTCTACCTCAACTGATTTTATCAGAGTTAAAAATGGAGGAAGAGAGGATACTTTCTCCCATCTTCAGGTCCGTGTCCCAAGCATTTTTCAATTTAAAATCTAACTCAAGAGAAGCAAAAAGGAAGCGAAAAGCAGAGGGGGAAGGGAAGATAAATATGAGAAATAACTGGCAATTGTTTGAGTTCCCACAAACGGGATGACTTTGGTCCTGCTGTACTTTCTTGATAGGTTTCCGTATTCTTGCTCAAGCATCGCATTATTGGCCTCTGGACACCGTAGAAGGAATCCACGAATTAAAGGACACCGACGGAGGTAGACTGAAGAAGGATGGTCTCCGAGGATAAGATAGGATACCGACAGAAAATAATATTTGTAGCTCAAGGTTGAACTTTGGGGTCCTTGGTGATCTCTGAGCTTGATGGTTTCTTGCAGATGTTTCATGACCCAACTAGGAAACAAGAAAACCACCAAGCTCAGAGAGCACCAAGGATCACATCCTCCTTCTCCTCCTTCTTTTCCCCTTCCCCTTCCCCTTCCCCTTCCCCTTCTCCTTCTTCTTCTTTCCCTCCTCCTCCTCCCCTTCCCCTTCCCCTTCTCCTTCCCCTTCCCCTTCTCCTTCTTCTTCTTTCCCTCCTCCTCCTCCCCTTCCCCTTCCCCTTCCCCTTCCCCTTCCCCTTCTCCTTCTCCTTCTCCTTCTCCTTCTCCTTCTCCTTCTCCTTCTCCTTCTCCTTCTCCTTCTCCTTCTTCTCCTTTTCCAGATGTCAAAACTATCTCTAAGGCTTTAAAAAAAGTGGCCAGTTTGCTTCATGATACAAAATGCTATTGGAGTTGGCTGATGGAGGGGGAAGAACAGCAGGGACCATTTAGTTTCCAATATATGTGTTATATCAACCTATATGTTGTATTCCATGTAACTATTTTCCCGTAGATATATCTTTAGGTCAGATGGTCCCAAGACTGTTGTAGTGCTCCGTGCAAGCCACTTGAGTTATTTCTGAGCACTCTAGAGATTGGACTGTGTATGCCGTGTTTTGGCAACAAAAACTGGACCCCAGAGATGAATAAGATTTGGTCCATTGTTACCAGTGATTACCCATCCCTGGTTGTGATATTGCACTCCAAATTGTGCATCTCTACAGCTTTGGGAGAACCCATCCCTTGATATTTCTTCCCGTCCTTGTCATGTCTTTCCATCAAGCATTCATGCCGTTCGCTCCACTTTTGTCACTCATCGATCCTTGAACCATCGTCAGCTTTGCCTGTCGTGTTTATTCATTGTGTGTGTGTTTGTTTGGCACCTTCATAAAGCTAGTTCCAGTTCTTTCTCTCTCTCAAAGGCCGAGATTGGGATTTTCAACTTGGCTTCCAGACAAGATCCCCCGTACGAGTCCTTTTGCTGCAACAAAACAATTGCCAAACAGACTATCCAGTATAATAATTTTGTTAGCATAAACGGTAAAAGGCTTTAACAGTGATTGATCATGAAACATAAATGGGAGATTCTGAATCCATTAGCAACAATTCCTTCTATTTTCAGATGGTTTAAGTGATGGGGACTGATGGTTAGGTGGCCATAGTGAATATTTTGCCATGTGCAAACAGTTCACACATGCATACTAAACCTGGTTTTAATTTACCAAGGTACAGAGCAGAGGTGAAATGCTACTGGTTCACACCAGTTTGGGCAAACCAATAGTGATAAAAACTACCGGTTCGGGTGAAGCATGTGTTTGGTGTGTACTGTGGATGCACAGTGTGGTTTTGGCATGCATTGTGCATACTCATGCACAGCACACATTTGGCACACACCACGCATGCACTGGCAGCAAACCAGTGGCGATCCGTGGAGGATTTCAGCACTGGTCTAGAGGAACTTTTCAAGTCAATCTTCAGCTTCATTATTTTCTTTTTGTAAGACAGATATTTCAGGAAGTGTCTGCCCTGTAATATTATTCCTGAAGGTTGGGAGGGGAAAGCTTGAAGAAGTTTTAGGACGAATCAAATTCTCCGTGGGTTCTAGATCAGTATTGTCTACATTGGAAATGAAGAATTGATGGTTCTCAGTAGGCTGTTGAACAGCATCTTCTAGAACAGGGGTCAACAACCTTTCGGGCCTCAGGGATCACTAATTCATAATTTTAAATCTTGCAGACCACTAATATGATCTGCCTAATGACTGGCTGGGTGGGCGTGGCAAGGTGGTCATGTGACTGGGTGGGCGTGGCCAACTCGATGTCACTCACGTCAAGGGGTGCCTTGCCAGCCTCTACTTGCTACTCCTTGCCTGCCCACCTGGGCTCCTTAGGGCCCCAACAGGAAGCAGTTCCTGGAGCTAAGAAGCCACCATGAGAAAGAGTTGGCAAAACAGCTCAGTTCAAATTGGATCTGACCGAGAAGGAAGCTCCGCAGAAGCACCTCACTCAGGACTAGGAGCATAGGCTTTCCAAGCAGAAGGAAGACCTGCGGGAGTGCAAGGCCAGGTACCGGCGCCTGGAGGCTCAGCGGGCTGAGATGGTCAGCCAGTTCCAGGCCATGATGCAGTCCCACTGGAACAAGGCCCACTCGCCCCTTCATCACCAGTGACGCTTCCTTACAGCCTTCGCCTAAAGCCCCACACCAGGAGGCTGAAGCAGACCCCAAGTCGAATTTCTCTCCCCCCCAACCTGCACAAAAAGACCCTGAAGGGGGAGACTCTCTGCCGCAACACAAATGTTCATTGCACGTATCCATCCCAGGGGCCATAGTTTGAGGACCCCTGATTTAGTGCAATATAAAAAATGCAAATAATTTTTCTGCGGACCACCAAAGTGTCTGGAAGGAAACCACTAAGCTCAGGGAGCATTAAGGATTCTACAGTCCTCCTCCTCCTTTTACTTCTTGGAAAAAACAGTCTAGTTGCCTTTTGAAAAAAGCAAAGTGAATGTTGGCTCCTAGAATGTTATGTAGGAAATGTTACGTAGAGAATGTTATGTAGAAATTTATAGAGTATATAGGGTGTAGCGTAATGTGGGGGGGGGGGGGAGAATTTTATGACATGATATGATTTGGATTTTACTTTTTAACATTTGGGATAGACTATGTGTAGAATAAATATAAAATAAGGAAGTATCAGATAGCTACTATTTGAATGTTATATAGAAACTTTTAGTATTGACGGGGTAGATTAGCGGGGGGGGGGAATTTATGACATGATATGATTTGGATTTCACCTTTTAATATTTAGGGAGTTAAAAATGAATTGCAAATTTTTTAAGGTTATAAGGGAAGTCATGGGTGGGGAGGGATGGGTTAGGGAGGGTTAGGGAGGGGAAGGGGGGGGGGGAAAGGGGAAAAATTTGTATCTGTAAAACTTTTTAAATAGAATGTTGGCTCCTAGATTTTTCTTTAGTCCAACAACCTCCAGAAAGTTTATTGGAGCCCAGATTCTGTTTTCCAGATGTCTCCCAGGTCTTGCTGGAGCAATGTGGTGTCATACGTGGGGCTTTAATGTCCAAAAGATATTCAATTGTTAACTTAAAAGCCCTTCCACCAAAAATGGGCTTAGATGATATGAACATGGGGGATCTTGAAAACCCACCAGTCTTTGCTTGGTAGAAATCAAGTCTTTAGGAGTTGGAGAACAATCATCCTTCCCCACTAGCCCCATGAGGAGCTAGTTAAACCAGAATCAGCCACCAAGGATTCAGTTGTCTTAAGTCTAGGTCACTGTTGGTGAAACCTTTTCAGCACCGAGTGCTGAAATGGGAGCGCATATGTGCATGGGTGCTGGAAATCAGAAGACCAGCCGCCCGGTGTGAATGCTTCAGCAGGAGATCCTATACCCAGGATGGGGAACCTATGGCATATGTGCTGGAAGTGGCACGCAGAGCTATTTCTCCGGGCACGCAAGCCATTGACCGTTGCTCTTCCAGTTTCTGGTGCACACATGCGCACCAGCCCGATGGTCTTCACATATGCATGTATGCCAACATCTGGAAGATCAGGGAGCCGGTGTGCATGTGCGTGTTGGAAACTGGAAGAGCAACAGCTTGCGTTCCCGGAAAGATGTCCATGCATGCCACTTGTGGCACACGTGCCATAAGTTTGCCATCTTGGAGCTATGTTCTCCTTGTTCAGGGGTGAAATGTAAAATGTGTTACTACCGGTTCTGTGGGCGTGGCTTGGTGTGTGTGTGGGGTAATGTGACTGGATGGGAGTGGCCAACTTTTTTTTTTTTTTTAAACTTTTCAAAGCATTTTTTCTAAGGCTTTGAAAAGCCTCTGGCGATCAGGCAACTCAGCTGGGATCGTCAGAGAGGCTTTTTAAAAAATGCTTTGAAAAGCTTCTCTGCTGATCAGGCAACTCAGCTGGGATCGTCAGAGACTTTTCAAAGCATTTTTTTAAACCACCTCTTCGGCCAAGAGGTTGCAGAAAAAAATGCTTTGAAAAGCCTCTGATGATCCCAGCTGAGCCACGTGAACATCAGAGGCTTTTTTTTTTAACTTTTAAAAGCATTTTTTCGTCGGAAGAGGTTGTAGAAAAAATGCTTTTAAAAGTAAAAAAAAAAAGCCTCTGTTGATCATGCGACTCGGTGAGCATGGTTTGAGGAGGGGGGCGCAGGGATTTTTGCTACCGGTTATCTGAACCACCCACCACCATCACTACTGAATCGAGCGATCTGGTCTGAACCAGGAGCATTTCACCCCTGCTCCTTGTCTATGTGTGAGTGTCTATTTCTTTTTTAAAATGAGCCATTGTTTCTTCAGATAGGACAGTATAATTTTCCATTTGAGCTAGCTTCTTTCTAGCTATAACCCAAACAGGTGGAACTTTTGGCACGTTGCAATGATGTTGACTGAGAGACATGATCTGGTTGATTGATTCATATCCACCTTGCATATATTCATGGTGTTGCTTTTCCATTCCATTTTTGTGTTTGTTTTCTTTCTTCTCTCACGCAGCGCTAAGATCCCACAGCTTCACTGTGCTTCATTACCATAATTCTACTTTTGTTTATACCAATGATTCCGCCTACTCTAACTTCTCTGCGACCGTAGGTGAGAATTCTAGACGATCCTTTTCTATTTGTCAAGCTTGGCCATTCGGCTGACGTATGACTTTTGGTGTTCTCCATGTCATTGTGAAGGGACACTGTGAAAAGAGATGTGGTGGCTCAGCGGCTAAGACACCTGAGCTTGTTGATCGAAAGGGTTGGCAGTTCAGTGGTTCGAATCCCTAATGCCGCATAACGGGGGGAGCGCCCGTTCCTTGTCCCAGCTTCTGCCAACCTAGCAGTTCGAAAGCACATAAAAATGCAAGTGGAAAAATAGGGACCACCTTTGGTGGGAAGGGAACAGCGTTCCATGTGCCTTTGGCGTTGAGTCATGCCAGCCACATGACCACGGAGACGTCTTCGGACAGCGCTGGCTCTTCGGCTTTGAAACAGAGATGAGCACTGCCCCCTAGAGTTGGGAACGACTAGCACATAGGTGCAAGGGGAACCTTTACCTTTACCTCACTGCCCCTTCAATTTGGAATGGCTCCTTATGAATGGGTAGAAGAAGAAGGATGATTCCTGGTGTCTATGCTCAGTCATCCAGGTCATAGTTGTTCCAAAGATGCTCCCCCCACCCCCAAAATGGCAACTGGACTGCTTTTTCCTTGAGGAAGAAGAAGTTTTGATTCTCATTCAAGAAGCTTCACCTCCTCCTCCTCCTTTTACTTCTTGGAAAAAAACAGTCTAGTTGCCTTTTGAAAAAAGCATCTTTGACAGGATTCTTGATGTTTTGGTGGGGGGAAAAAATAAGTAAAATTGTTCTGGCCACCCTTCTAAGTGGTGGGGCCAACCCAAAAACTCTTAAAAGCTGCATTTTATCTTGTTTTTTCCTCCCTTTTTCCTTCCTTAGATATCGTCGAAGGGATTGTAAACAAAGGTGTTTATATCCCAAACATCAAGGGAGCGACCTTTCTCCTTTTTGGAAATTATCAAAACTCTTGCATTATTAACCAAGAATTCTGTGAGCCTGAAGGTTAGTAAGAGATTATCCCCAACGCCGTGGTTTTTGATATACGTTCCATATTTTATTTCATTAATTTTATTCTAGCAACGTGACTGGGAAGGGGGAAGGGAGGGGAAGGGAGGGGGAGAAGCACGTTTCTCTGAGCCGCATTTTAAGGGAATCATAAAATCTCTTCCAGGCATTAGCGGTTATGCAAATGGTTCGTACGGGTTTACATCCGAATTATTTGCTTAGGAAATGGCAAAGCAGCCTGCTGAATAAATTATGCATATTTGTTTATGACTGTAACTAACCACAGGCTTAAAATAATGGCCTTAGGATGGGGAATTCCCTAGACAGAGTCCAACCAGAGTTTACAACTAATGGTTTGGTTTAGCAGTTTTCCTCTGCGGATTGTAATCTCTTCCCCTTGGATCTGTCTTAATGTATCATCAAGGCGTTTTCCCCTTAGGACCATCTTATCTTGTTTATGGGCCAAGTTATAAACTTTGCTGGATAAGAACAAGGGCTGGCTATGAGCATGGGAGATATCTCTAAGGACCTGCATCTACTTGCTTCTATCAAGATTCCAGGCGAACATCCAGTAAATTGGCTTTTAAAGTTAAAGCAGCTTTGTTAATCCATGGTGTTCTTCCTGAGATGATGAGAGAATGAATTTCTCTCCAAGTGAAACGATATAATAGGACTTAGCACTTAGACTTATATACTGCTTCACAGTGCTTTACAGTCCTCTGTAAGTGGTTTACAGAGTTGGCATCTTGCCCTCAGCAATCTGGGTCCACATTTTATCGATTTAGGAAGGATGGAAGGCTGAGTCAGCCTTGAGCCGGTCAGGATCGAACTGCTGGCAGTCGGCAGAATTAGCCTGCAATACTGCACTCTAACCACTGTGCACCAAGGGAGGGAGGGAGGGAGGGAGGGAGGGAGGAAGGAAGGAAGGAAGGAAGGAAGGAAGGAAGGAAGGAAGGAAGGAAGAACAATAGCAACAGCCACTTCACAGTGCTTTACGGCTCTCTCTAAGTGATTTACAGGGTCAGACTATTTTCGCCAACAATCTGGGTCCTCATTTTATGACCTTGAAAGGATGGAAGGCTGAGTCCACCTTGAACTGGTGAGGATTGAACACCTGGCAGTCGGCAGAGTTCACCTGCAATACTGCATTCTAACACTGTGCACCATAGAAGGAAGGAAGGAAGGGACGGGAAGGGAAAGGAAGGAAGGGAAGGGAAGGGAGGGAAGGGAAGGGAAGGGAAGGGAAGGGAAGGGAAGGGAAGGGAAGGAAGGAAGGAAGGAAGGAAGGAAGGAAGGAAGGAAGGAAGGAAGGAAGGAAGGAAGGGACGGGACGGGACGGGACGGGACGGGACGGGACGGGACGGGACGGGACGGGACGGGACGGGACGGGACGGGACGGGACGGGACGGAAGGAAGGAAGGAGTAAAAAAACAACAATAGCAATAGCACTTAGACTTATAGACCTCTTCACAGTGCTCTACAGCCCTCTCTAAGCAGTTTACAGAGTCAGCCTCTTTCCCCCAACAATCTGGGTCCTCATTTTACCCACCTTGGAAGGATGGAAGGCTGAGTATATTTTTCTCCAGGTCTAAAAGGTGCATCTGACCATCCTTGTCCTGTGTCTTTGCTTCTGCTAGGTGTGACTTTTTCCTTTTTCTGGAAGACTCAAGGATATCGACTGAAGCCTCTCCCGACATACCGGGATCAGGTGCTTTCTAATAGGTTTAAGGTCTTCTTTGGTGAACACAAAGGCTCCGTGGAGCTCTTCAATCATCACACGTCTAAGAAGTGGGCAGCAAGTTTCATTTCACCAGGTATTTTTCCTCCTAAGATGCGTTCATTCATTGAAAGAATGGAATGGAATGGAACAACAATAGGATAGAATAGAATAAGAATAAGAATATGAATAGATTGATTAGATTAGATTAGATTAGATTAGATTAGATTAGATTAGATTAGATTAGATTATAGGAATAGAATAGATACTGGAATGGAATGGAATGGAATGGAATGGAATGGAATGGAATAGAAAAGAATAAGAATAAGAATTAGAATAAGAATAAGAATAAGAATAAGAATAAGAATAAGAATAAGAATAAGAATAAGAATAGATTAATTAAATTAGGTTACAGGAATAGAATAGATACTGGAATGGAATGGAATAAGAATAGCATTTAGATTTATATACCGCTTCACAGTGCTTTCCATCCATCTTTAAGCAGTTTACAGAGTCAGGCTATTGCCTCCAATAGGGTCCTCATTTTACCCACCTCGGAAGGATGGAAGGCTGAGTCAACCTTGAGCCAGTCAGGATCGAACTCCTGTGGGCAGCGTTAGCTTGCAATACTGCATTCTAACCACAGGGAGGGAGGGAGGGAGGGAGGGAGGGAGGGAGGGAGGGAGGGAGGGAAGGAAGGAAGGAAGGAAGGAAGGAAGGAAGGAAGGAAGGAAGGAAGGAAGGAAGGAAGGAAGGAAGGAAGGAAGGGCAACAGCAATAGCAATAGCACTTAGACCTCTATACCGCTTCACAATACTTTACAGCCCTCTCTAAACAGTTTACAGAGTCAAC
Organism: Masticophis lateralis; assembly: GCA_030761175.1. NCBI lineage: Eukaryota > Metazoa > Chordata > Lepidosauria > Squamata > Colubridae > Masticophis > Masticophis lateralis. The sequence continues at coordinate 5,669,193 of JAUDYJ010000014.1, forward strand.
ATATTGCCCCCAACAATCTGGGTTCTTACTTTACCGACCTCGTAAGTCAACCTTGAGCCGGTCAGGATCAAACTCTTGGCAGTGGGCAGAAGTCAGACTGCAATACTGCAGTCTAATCACTGCGCCACCAAGCTCTGGCACAGAAAAAAAGATCACAAGAGCTGCAAAATTCAGTAGCTTAATTGAAAGTGGGCAGAAATCAATCCACTGACTCGTTTAGAAAACTGTCATCCCTGTCATAAGGGATCTTCTTAGGGAGTTTGGAAAACTGCCACATTCATAACCATTTATACGTAATTATCGTTATATGTCTATGGAGAACTGATTCAGGAGGCATTAGCAATATATATATTTTTTTTATTGAAAAAGTTTTACAATACAAAAATTTTTCCATTTTCACCCCCCCTCCCCAATCCCCCTCCCCTACCCCTCCCATCCTCCCTCCCCAACCCCTTCCCTCCCTATCCCCCCCCCCGACTTCCGCTACAAGTTAAAAAAAAAACAAAATTTAGAACAAGGGAAAAAGAAAAAGATTATTAAATATTCAAATTCTAAATTAAACAAATTTCGAAAGAGGAAGAGAAAGAGAAAGAAGGAAAGAGGGAAAAAAAAGTAAAAAAACAAACAAACAAAAAACCAGACATTAATATATTTAAACAATATTATAATAAAAAAAACCATTATAATTAAAAACACCATTATAATTCTATCCTAACTGCACCCTTAACTAAAGAGAAAAAAAAACCCCAATATTTTTAAAAACAACAAAAAGTAATTGAGCTGTCAAAACTACTCAGATCACCAAAAACATTTCTGCTACTTATTGCGAGGTTACATTAAGGGGATGTTTGCAAGTCTGGATGGATATCTCTCCCCTTACACAGCCCAAGAAACTAGGGAGGGTCCTGCCTGGGACATTTCCCACGCCCCTTATTTCTTCTGCAGATTCAGCTGGCTTCTGATCTAGACCCGTGATGGCGAACCTATGGCACCTATGGCAAAGTGGCACGCGAAGCCATGTCGTCCAGCATGCCTGGCCCTTCCTGTTTGTCTTCTGGGTTTCTGGCGTGCATGCATGTACGATGATTAGCTGTCCTTCGCATGTCCAGTATGCATGCCAGAACTGGAAGTTTGGCTTTTCCGGAGTGCAATCCCTTTGTGTACGTGGCTGTGCCGAAAACCAGCCTGCCCATGCGCACCAGCACCTGAAAGTTCAGCTTTTCCGGAGTGCGATCCCTTCACGCGTGCGGCTGTGCCGAAAACCGGCCTGCTTATGCACTCAGACCAGCTGATCGTTGGGCATGCATGCATGCTAGAACTCAGAAGTTCAGCTTTTCCGGAGTGTGGCCCCGATGAGCGTGTGTGACTCGGTGCCGAAAAGGTTCACCATCACTGATCTAGACCATTGCCTACTCTTCAGATTTTCCTCCTGCTCTTCCTTCTGTCTGCCAAGGTCATTCTCACATACTATTGCAATGATATCATCTGTCGGTACCGTAACCTCACACCTGCACTTTCCTGCGTTCGGCACCATTTTGCCATAAACCCTGGGGGGAGGGGGAAAGAGAGAGTGGGAAGACTTCTAAGGAAAGGGGAAAGTGTTGATTGGGACCGTACTGGTTGGAGAAAGCCTCTCAAGGCCATTTCCCTGGTGAGACACTGCAGTTGGAGACAACCTTGATTCCAAGAGGCCATTTCAAAAACATCTTCTTTGAAACTGATTGGATGATGGAGGGTATGCGTCTGAGAAAGGGAAAGTTAAACCTAAAGTTTTGGCGCACACGAATCTCAGTCCTGAGCTTTGTTTTACTGTTATCCACTTGACCTTTAGTAAACTATTCCTTTCTCAAGGAATGGAACCAAGGATCGCTTATTACTTAAAGATGAGAGTGGAGACAGGGCTGAACCCCACAATAACTGTTGAGGAATTAGCAGAGCAACCCTAGAGTAACAAGGGTGTACACATGAAAGCGACTGAGAGCAATTGCAAATAATCACAGTCAACACACAGATACACTGAGTTGTGTTTACTTTTAGGAAAATAGTAATAAGGCACAGTCCAAGAAACAGTCCAGGTCATACACAGATAAAGCAGTAGATAGTTAATCAATAGTCCAGGGATATTCCAATAACAAAGTCTTCTTACCAGTCGTTGTAGTCATACACAATAAACAGTTGCAAACAGTAGCAAACACAGCAAAGAGCAGTAACAAGCAGTAACGTTCAGCAAAGAGTAGCAGAGAGTAGCAAAGAGAAACTAACCATGTTTCAAGCTCTCTCTTAAGGACATTGGCTACAGAGCTAACCAATCAGGAAACAGTATGATGCAATACAGCAATAAAGCCTTAAAGCTATATTGAGGTTTTATATATTGGCAACCCAACAAGTTAGGTAACTATCGTTTCCTAACAATAACCACTGTTTTTCAGGTCCCTATTGGACTCATGTCCTGTTTACCTGGAAATCTAAAGAGGGCTTGAAGGTCTATATCAACGGGACTCTGAAGAACGTTGATCCCCGCGGGGAAGATTTCTACAACTATGGGGACTCCAATTCCAATTTGCTGATGAGCTCCGAAGGCCATCAAGGGAAACGCTACATCCATGGCGCCTTTGACGAATTCATCATATGGGAAAGAGTGCTCACCGCCAATGAGATCAAGCAGTATTTCACAGCTGCTATCGGTAAGTTTCGCTCCAGCAAGTCTGGAGTTGAATATCTTGTCTCGCTTGAACCTTGAACAGAACGCTCAAAATCCTCAGTGATATGACGGGAGGATTTCCACCGAGTCAGGAAATCTTAACCAAGATTTTTTCCAAAGGCTGGATAAGACGCCCGTTTTGTAACAGAGACAGCTTAAAAACATTAGGAGATTGTTAATTAATCCTCATTTTGAGAGAGAACATAATCTCATTCAGTAGCATGCGGATGTGCTGGCACCCATAATACAATGTGCCCCCCTGCACATGCATGGACACCCCACCCCCCCACCCCCCATATATGTGCACACGATCCTCCCAGTCTCCCTGCAGCCTCCTGGGCCCAAAAATGAACCGGGGGGATGTGCACCCCTCACACCCCAATTTTGGCCTAGCAGACCTCCCTGCAACCTCCTGGGCCCAAAAATGGGCTGGGGGGGGACACCGCCCCCCTGCACTCCACCCCACCCCCACGCATGTGTGCATGACCCCCATTACTTCTGTGCATGGACACGACCACCCCTGCGCATGCACACATATCTCCCGCATGCTCCCCTACACCCGTGCATCCCAAAAATCAGCTGGTTGGTGGGAGGAGTGCACATACGCAGTAGAGCTGAGCTGGGCGATGGCTGACGTGCCTGCAGAGAAGGCTCTGCATGCCAGCTGTGGCACCTGTGCCATAGGTTGACCATCATGGATCTAGAGGTTAGAAGAGCTGCGTAGTGGCTTCTGACAATCTATACAAAATCAGATTATTTGTCCGTCTTTCCTGGTGTATCTAACTGTTATGGCCCGTCAGCAGCCTGTGCGGATTATAACTGACTCTGACAGTGAGGAGGCTGGTATGGTGTTGCTCCAGCAGCCTGTGCAGCTGGCACTCGAGTTGGACAACAAGGAGGCTGGACAAAATGTGATTCCAGAGGCAGGGATTCAACCAGGGCCTTCAGAACGTCCAGAAGCTCCTTTAAGTGAAGAGGAAGAAGAGGAGGAGCCTGTTCTCGATGCACGGGCACGCACAGTGGCCAAAAGGCAGGAGTGGCTCCTCAGGAGATTTCCTCGAGAGTAAGGCTTGAGGCTAATTGGCCACTCCCTCAGCCTATTTAAGGAGGAATGCCGACTGAAGCAAATTGTAGGGAACAACTTTAGTTCATTCTCTTTCGCGTCTAGATTCTCTGCAAATTCCTTCTGGGCTGTCTGCCAACCTTAGTAAGATTGTGATTACTTTATGTTTGTTTTCTTGTAGGCTGTTAAGGAAGTTTATTAACAGCCTTTGTTTGGAAAAGACTGAGTTATTTTAGTAAATTTAGTTTGTACAAATTTAGTAAATTTGTACAAACTTTGTATGTGCTGTGTTCTTTGGGATCCATAGCTGGGGCAGAACACTGACAGTATAGTTTTATGGCAGCACCTCCTCCTTCATACCCCCATCATCTACTCACAGACGAAAAGGCTAGGGATTTAATTTGGTTTTCCTGAAAGCAAATGATTTATCCCTTTTGCTAAACTGTGGTCTTCTTTGGGATTGTCATAATACTCAAAACACTGTCTCGAGAAGGCATTTCCCACAAGGATCTAGCCAGCCCAGATATTTTCACGAGGCTTTGCATTTTCAGTAACATTCTCTAGATACTGAAGTGAATTTTTTCTTTTATTGAAAAAGTTTTACAAATACAAATTTTTCCCCCTTTTCCCCACCGAAGTGAATTTTTTAATGCATCCATTTCAGTGGTGTAATTCAAATTTTTTTACTACCGGTTCTGTGGGTGTTGCTTGGTGGGCGTGGCAGGGGAAGGATACTGCAAAACCCCCATTCCCACCCCGCTCTGAGACCAGCCAGAGGTGGTATTTGCCGGTTCTCCGAACTACTCAAAATTTCCACTACCGGTTCTCCCGAACCTGTCAGAACCTGCTGGATTTCACCACGATTCATTTCTAATGTCATCTCCCTTCCAATTTATCTCTTGCATCCTCATCTTCTCTTCCACTACATTTAGACCACAAAATGAGAAAGTAACTTAGCCAAACAAGGTTTCACGTTAAAATGAACGGTGGTGCAGAGAAGGAAAGGACCGTTGTGGTGCAGAGAAGGAAAGGACCGTTGTGTGACCATACTGAGGTTAATTCCTAAAAGCCAAAATTGTGAAAAAATTAGTCTATAGGACAGTAATTTGTTATCAAAGATATGCTGGGGGCAGGAGTGGGCTGCTGGGGTTTTTTTGGGGGAGAACCTCTAGCTAAGATTCTGTGCAGTTCGGAGAACCCCCAAACCCCACTCCTGGCTGGCCCCGCCCATCCCGCCCTGCCCTTCCCAGGAGTCCCCACATGGACCGTTTTAGACGCAGGTAAGTGTAGGGCATGCGCCGAGGCTCAGGGAGGGTGAAAAATGGGCCTACTGGAAGTTCAAGAAGGCTGGAAAGGCCTGTTTCTGGCCTCCAGAGGGCCTCCAGAGCCTGGGGAGGCCATTTTTGACCTCCCGGAGGTTAAAGGAAACCCTCCGGAGTCTGGGGAGGGCAAAAACACTCCCCTGCCATGTTGCAGGAGGCTGACTAGGCCACGCCCACCATAGCAACGCCTACCCAGCAACCAGGCAGAGAGCCCCTTTCTAAAATTTTTGAAGCCCATCCCTGGCTGGGGGTGTCAACCATCTGTTTGTTCAACAGCAGGGGAGAATGTTGGCTAGTCTCATATTCAGCCATGCAACTTTTCTTCTGGATAACACCAAGTTTTACCCTAGATTATATCCCTGCCACCCCAGTTCTCTGTGCCCAAGGGGAAAGTCATGGTTAATGTTTCTCATTGTGGTTTCTAGGAGACCAGTCGCAGCTTGCTTCAACATCTCCCTCGGGATGGCAAACAACAGCTACTCTTCCCGTGGTAGGTGCATTCCTTAAATTCTTTCCGTGGCATTGCCAGGTTGCATACATTAGAGGGGGGAAAACAAGTTATATCATTCCAAGTTTCCAGCCAGCTGAAGTAAGAAGGAGAAAAGGAACCTACAAGTGTTGATCTTCATGTAAAGCTTAATTTTGAGGTCAAAATCTCTGCCAAATTATGTTTCCCATTTATGTTCCACTCCATTTCGGGATCCATCTATGAATTGGGGGGAAAAAATGCCTCGAAATCTGAACATGCTGTGACTTAGTCTTTCCATATTTGCATGCTACTTTCTCTAAAATGCATAATTTGTACATATTGTCGTGTGGTAGTTAAGGTGAAAGGGATGCGGTGGTTTAGTGGCTAAGATGCTGAGCTTGTCGATCGAAAGGTCGGCAGTTCAGCGGTTCGAATCCTTAGTGCCGCGTAACCGAGTGAGCTCCCCTGACTTGTCCCAGCTTCTACCAACCTAGCAGTTTGAAAGCACATAAAAAATGGGAGTAGAAAAATAGGGACCACCTTTGGTGGGAAGGGAACAGCGTTCCGTGAGACTTTGGCATTGAGTCATGCTGGCCACAGGACCACGGAGACATCTTCAGACAGTGCTGGCTCGACTTTGAAACGGAGATGAGCACTGCTCCCTAGAGTCAGGAACGACTAGCACATATGTGTGAGGGGAACCTTTACCTTTACCTTAAATAAAGTGATGGACTTGCTCCAGAGACGCCCAGATTCAGAGTTGTAGATAGGAGCTGAAAGGAAAATGGAGATAACTATTGGACATTATGAGATTAAAACCTTCTTCCAAGTTGAGTTAGTCAGAGAAATGAACTAATTTGACAGTGATGAGAAATGATGAGAAATGATGAGAGAAATGAGCTAATTTGACTCAAAGGAAACCTTGTAATAGAAGTTTGAGTTAAGAAATTGAGTTCCCCCAGCATCTGAATTGCATTTTATTCCTTTTAAAGTGGAAACTACCTGTCAAGTTTTACTGATGGCTTGGAAGGCCAGATAGCATATTTGTAAAATAAACTGAATGCAATGAATTATCCAGGAACTTGAATTTTGGAGGGACTAGATTTCCTTGTCAGCCCAGATCCTGAAAATAAAGATGCACAAAATAAAAATAATTATCTAGTAAATGCATCTTTAGGTCAAAGAAGAGGCTCATATCCTTGGACCAGGGGTAGGCTGCTGGGGGTTCAGGAGAACTTCTAGCTAAGATTCTGTGCAGTTTGGAAAACCCCCAAATCCCACTCCTGGTCCACCCCACTCCAACCAGTGGTGGGTTCCTCCCGGTTCGGCTGAGCCGTTAGCGGTGACGATATGATGTCACCGAACCAGTTAGGCCCCCCACCCCCTCCACCCCCCCTGCATTATTCTTACCTTTAATTTGGCTCCACCCCCAATCTATTGCTGCCCCCTGAGTCCCAGCTATTGGCTAGAGGGAAAAAAAACTAACCTCTTGCTGCAGGACTTCAAAGGGCCGCCCGACAGCTGATCAGTGGTAAAAGAAAACAAATGAGTAGACTGGTGCTGCAAAAATAAATGGGTAGATCAGTGCCTGCAAAACTAAATCCTAAAGAACTGTCACATGATCATCAAGCCACGCCCACAGAACTGATAGTGAATAATTTAGAACCCACCCCTGACCCCAACCCTCCCAGGAGTCCCCACATGGCCTGTTTTGGATGCAGATAAGTACAGGGCATGTGCAGAGGCTCAGGGAGGGCGAAAAATGGGCCTACCGGAGGTTCGGGCCTGTTTCCGGCCCCCAGAGGTCCTCTGGAGCCTGGGGAGGCCATTTTTGACCTCCTGGAAGCTCAAGGAAAGCTTCCGGAGCCCAGGGAGGGCAAAAATGCCCCCCTCCACCATGGTGGAGGAGGCCGACTAGGCCACGCACACGATAGCCACACCTCCCCAGCACCCGGGCAGAAAACCCCTTGCTAAAATTTTTGAAGCCCATCCCTGCCTTGGTCAGGGTTGAGTCGGTGCCATTGTTGAAGAAATTTCAACAATTATTATTTCGATGACGATCGGTCTATCACAGTAATAGAGTTGGAAGGGACCTTGGAGGCCATCTAGTCCAACCCCCTGCTCACTCAGGAGACCTGTACTAGGGATTCGAACTGCAGAACTGCCGACCTTTCTGATCGATCAGCTCAGTGTCTTAGCCACTTGAGCCACCTCGCCATCTAACCTACTCCCTCGGAGAGAAGAAGCGCCTTTCAATGCCTTGTTATTTTATGCTTACAGCTTTCCATAAATGCCTACCAATCCATCATAATTAATCTCACAGAGGGGAAACGTAGCGTTCACGACCCCCACGTCATGTTGGACTATCTGAAAAACATTTCAAACGCCATGCCTAATGAACCTCTCACAGCAAATACTGCCTACAATCTGTCTGAGGTAATTTTTCTTCGTCCCTTAATCGGCTTATTCAGACCATTTCCTAATTTACAGAGATTGTCCCCCCCCCCTTTTTTAAAAATCAACCTTACTAAGTTTCTTTCATCTGTTAATCAGCTTACTAAGGTAATTGATCCATTTATAGAAGGAAATATCCTTTAGTTATTTAGGCAGTGCACTGTAAGCAGTTTCCCATCTTGTTTTAATCACATAAAACTGTTTTGATTTCTAGCTTATAGAAAATGGCACTAGTGACATTTTCCTCATGTGTCAATCACACTTGGCCAATAAAAATCTTCTCTTCTCTTCTCTTCTCTTCTCTTCTCTTCTCTTCTCTTCTCTTCTCTTCTCTTCTCTTCTCTTCTCTTCTCTTCTCTTCTCTTCCCTTCCCTTCCCTTCCCTTCCCTTCCCTTCCCTTCCCTTCCCTTCCCTTCCCTTCCCTTCTTCTTTCTTCCCCCCTCCCCCTCCCTATCCTATCCTATCCTATCCTATCCTATCCTATCCTATCCTATCCTATCCTATCCTATCCTATCCTATCTTCCATTCCAAAAAAGAATTCAAGAGAGCTTGACCATCTGCCAGGGGACAATTGACATCACTGGTGTTATGAGGTCATTGATTTATTTATTTTATTTATTTATTTATTAAATTTATATACCGCCCTACTCCCAGACGGGACTCAGGGTGGTGAACAGCCAGAATAAGATACAATAAATACAAAAGTTAAAAAATCATATTAAAACAAATTAAATAATTTGGCTCAACAGTTTAAAAATCCAATTATAATTATAAAAATTTTAAAACCCAATATAAAGGAGGTTAAGCCAGCCCAGTTTGTTCAAATAAAAATGTTTTTAAGGTGCGGCGAAAAGTACACAGGTCCTGTAACCTCCTTATCTCAGAGGGGAGCTCATTCCAGATGGTAGGTGCCCCCACAGAGAAGGCTCTCCCCCTGGGGGCTGCCAGTCGACACTGTTTGACCGATGGCACCCTAAGGAGACCCTCTCAATGGGAGCGGACTGGTCGGTGAGAGGCTGTTTGTGGCAGAAGGCGGTCCCAAAGATACCCTGATTATTGAAACGCATGTCATATGAGCTATGACATCATGATGTGCTCAAGAGCAACATGCTTTCTAGAGATGCCTAGAAAGAGGGCATGAATAAATTGCAATCTGACCTTTCAAATGTATGAAGCAGGATCACATGTATTTATGAAGTAGGATCACCTATCACATGTACATTCCATCCATCCATCCATCTGTCTAACCCTCCATCCCTCGTCTAATAGAAGAAATACACAGTACAGCTGTGCAAATCAAGAAAAGAGGGATATCCTTTCAAATTCTCATCCTTGATAGCTGTCTGGATTGAAAGTGACTGTTTCCAAGCCTGAATTTCGCAGATTCTTCTTTATCGAGATTTATGACGATGAAAGCAGTATCTTATACAAGAATTCCAGCGAGTGAATTCTTTTCAACTTAGAACTGACATATATAAATATCGAAATGATTCATATCTAAATGAATCTCTTTCACACAGTTTATGATATTCTGGACACAGGCATATGTGAGGAGTGGGAGGCAGCCCCAGCATCGAAATGATTCACGAACTCCCATGTGGATTCAAAATGAAATGTATTCATGTATTTAATGCATGATTTTTATATCGCAACTTGAAGATACTGTCTTGAGAACCAGTTTTAATAGATTTAACAGAATATCGGAGTTGTTATTTTGGAGGTCTTCTAACCCAACCCCCTGCCCAAGCAGAAGACCTTATGCAGTTTCAGACAAAAAGTCATCCAATTTCTTCTTGAAGAATTCCAGTGATGGTGCACCAATCACTTTTGAAGGAAGCTGATTAATTACTTCCACTGATTAATTGTTCTCACTGTTAGGAAATTTCTCCTTCATTCTAGGTTTAATTTAGAGTGTTAGGAACTCCACAGATCTCAAAACAGTTTCTGAAGATTGCAAAATGGGAAAGGAATATATGAATATGTATCAGCAAGTGGTGTCAACGGATTTAGGGCTTTAAAAATATTTTGATGTGAGAAATATAAAGCATAATTCTATTCTTGATGCTTCAAAGCTTTTAAAAGAGCTTCCGTAACACGATACAAACTGACTTTATGGAAATGTGACAGTCAAGTCTTGTGGGCACAGCCATGCAGAAAGGGAAAGTGTGAAATGTTTTCGCATTAATGAAGAAAAAGTGAAACTCAATCCCCCCCCCCCCTTGCCGTACTGCTGAATTTTCTAACAAGACTTTGGTATAAGTAGCCCTGAAGTCTTGATGGAAACTCATTTGGTTGCAGTTTATGTAGGTTTCAGAAGTGGAGCATGGGAAAGATGGCGTTGGAATCATCTCTCTCTCGCTCTGTCTGTCTGTCTATCTATCATCTCTCTCTCTCTCTCTCTCTCATCTCTCTTTCTGCCTTTCTCATCTCTCTCTCTGCCTCTCTCTCTCTCCCTCTCCCTCTCATTCTCTCTCATCTATCTATCATCTATCTATCTATCTATCTATCTAACATCTATGCCTCTCATATCTTTCTCTCTCTTTCTGCCTTTCTCTCTCTACCTCTCTCATATCTCTTTATTTATCTCTTTCTCTCTATCATCCACCCAACCCCCACCCACCTATCTGTCTCTCATCTATCTCTCATCTCCCTCTCTCCCTCCCCCCTTCTCTATCTATCTATCTATCTATCTATCTATCTATTCATAGATTTTCATGGGGTACAGGTACACAAGTCTTGGCGTATTTGGGTCTTTTCCTGTGTAAGATTGAGAGTATCTTGATGACGTTTTGACGAGGTTTCACTCGTCATCTTCAGGCTGGTGTCTTCGGTTTCGTGCTTGTGCGAGCAAAGACACCAGCCTGAAGATGACGAGTGAAACCTCATCGAAACGTCACCAACATACTCTCAATCTTACATGGGAAAAGACCCGAATATGCCAAGACTTGCATATATATAAGTCTAGATCATATATATATATCTATCATCTATCTATCTATAATCTATCTATAATCTATCATCTGCCTCTCTCATCTCTCTCTCCCCCCTCTCTATATATCATATCTCTCTCTCCAGTATCTATCTGTCTGTCTGTCTGTCTGTCTATCTATCTATCTATCTATCTATCTATCTATCTATCTATCTATCTATCTATCTATCTATCTATCTATCTATCTTTTCTCCCTCCCTCCTTCCCTCCTTCCCTCTCTCTCCTCTATTATTATCTCTCTCTCTCTTTCTGTCTCCCTCTCTCTGTCCATCTATTTACCATTTACCAATTTATTTCTTTAAATGTTTATATAGCCACCCATATTATAACAAACTCTGGGGTGGCTCCCAATCAAACCTCTCTCGACAATACGCAAAACAAGCAGTTGTCCCTGGTTTCAGGTGGGAATGCATCATATTCAGGAGAATCACACTAGCTAAGAGATGATGGTGTTGATCACATCACAGGACACACACAGCCTGTCTTTGTCTATTTCTAGGTTTTCTTTAAAGTGGTGGAAGGAGTTCTTAAAATTCCTGTTTGGATCAGCATGAACCAGGTAAGGATAATATTTTCCGAGACTATATCTGGGTTCTCTTGGAGTCAAGGCCTCCATCGCTTGCTTACCACCCCAGCTTTGTCATTTCTGCTTTCAGACAGCGTCCCTTGCCGGAGGGCTGGTGTCCACCATTGACAGTGTGACATTGCACATCGCGCGCAATCTAGGAGGAAGCCCTTCAACCATCACAGTCCAAGGCACTTCATCCGTGGCAGGTGAGATTTATTGGGGCTCTGTCCAGTTTTGTTCTCCGACACAGGAGATGAATAACTGAGCAAAGCCACTTCTGTGGCTTTTCGCTTTTGCTGTCGAAGGACATGAAAGTTTCCTTTCCCGTTTTCTCTGGGATGGAAGGTCCATCCCTCCTTGTGGAACATCTACAATGAATCCAGGAAATCAAAAGGAGAAATGAAAATGTAGAAAAGAAACACCAGCTTCTTAGTTGACTTTGTTCAGGTGTTCCAAAGGGTGTTTTCTTAAGAGCTTGGCCTTCACATAGGCATTGTGTTGTCACTTCACTAATGGATGATATATAGCAGGGGTGTCAAACTCAAGACCCATGGGGCAGGGGTGGGTTTCTCTTACCTTTGCTAACTGTTCACTCGAACACGTGACACTTCTGTGCATGTGGAGAGTGTATTTGATGATATCTGGCAGGGTGGGTGGAGCCTCCCACCACAGCTACCGCTTCGCTCGAACTGGGGTGAACCGGTAGCAACCCACCACAGCTGTGGGGTGCTTAGATCTGGCCCTGGAAACAGCAAAGGATTGGCCCATGGTGTCTCTGCCAATGAAAAGCCTCTGAAGAGCCTCAGATAGCTCAACAGGCTAGATAGCCTGTTATTAACATTCAGCTGTCTGCAATTATTGCAAGTTCGAGGCTCAAGGTTGACTCAGCCTTCCATCCTTTCTAAGGTAGGTCAATTGAGGACCCAGTTTGTGGGGGCAATAAGCTGACTTTGTATAAAATATACAAAAAAGTATGAAGGCTATTGCTTAACGCCTTGTAAGCCGCCCTGAGTCTCCAGAGAAGGGCGGCATATAAATCTAATTAAAAAAAAAATGGAACTCAGCTCTTCTGAGCTCCATTTTTACTGACAGAGGGCTACAGGAGGCCGCCATGGCTGAAAACAGGGCCCGGGGCACATGCGGTTCCCCCACGCCCCCAGCTCGTTTTTTGCTGGCAGACGGCTAGCAAATCAAATTAAATGCAAAACAAAATGAAAGAAGAAATGTTTCCCCTTTTGCATTTGAGCATCCAAGAAGGGGCGGGAAAGGAGAAAGGGAAAGAGGAAAGACAAAGGAAAAAGAAGGAAAGATGGGAAGAGTGCAAGGAAGGAAAAAATAAGTAAAGAGGAGAAGAATGAGGAAGGAAGGAAGGAAGGAAGGAAGGAAGGAAGGAAGGAAGGAAGGAAGGAAGATTATAATGAGAGGGAGGGAGGGTCTGAGGGAAGTACTGCCTTAGCACTTGGCCACCACAGGTGCCCCCAACACGAGTGATGTTGAGGTGACCATGCCCAGCCCAGTGCCCTGAGGTCAAATACAACCTTGATGCAGCCCTCAATGAAATCAAGTTTGACACCCTGATCTATAGTATCAAGCATCAGCTGTGATTCTTCCAGCTCTTGTTGCCTTGTGCTTGGAGCAGATTAAATAGAATTCTTTATAGAATTCTTTATTGGCCAAGTGTGATTGGACACACAAGGAATTTGTCTTGGGTGCATACGCTTGCAGTGTACATAAAAAGATAAGATACATTCGTCAAGAATCATAAGGTACAACACTTAATGATAGTCATAGGGTATAAATAGGATAGGATAGGATAGAAGAGAATCGAATCGAATCGAATCAAACAGAACAGAACAGAACAGAACAGAACAGAACAGAATTCTTTATTGGCCAAGTGTGATTGGAAACACAAGGAATTTATCTTGGTGCATACGTCCTTGGTGTACATAAAAGAAAAGATACATTCATCAAGAATCATAAGGTACAACACTTAAAGATAGTCATAGGGTATAAATAGGATAGGATAGGATAGGATAGGATAGGATAGGATAGGATAGGATAGGATAGGATAGGATAGGATCGAAACGAACAGAACAGAATTCTTTATTGGCCAAGTGTGATTGGAAACACAAGGAATTTGTCTTGGTGCATACGTCCTTGGTGTACATAAAAGAAAAGATAGGTTCATCAAGAATCATAAGGTACAACACTTAATGATAGTCATAGGGTACAAATAAGCAACCAGGAAACAATATCAACATAAATCATAAGGATGCAAGCAACAAAGTTCTTTGTTCAAAGAGTTCAAAACTCTTCTTTGCTGCTTAAAAGTCTAGCATATTCCCTCTCCATCTCCCCGCTGGTTTGCTTCAAAAGATGCCGATTGCCCAAAACGTTAAGAGAACAGACCTTGGGGCTCAACAATAAGCAGGAACTGAACAGCAGCCCCTTTCATTTAAGCAGGAAAAAGGACTTTAACTGATGGCTTTGCTCTTCTTTTCCTTCGGGCTTTGATCCATGTTTGCTTTATTATACAGATTATTCCCTGGTTAAAATGCCTCCCCAGCTCCCGAATGTGCCTCAGTATCGCTTCCCGTTACAAGGACAAAGTTACATTTCTATACCCGGAGAAGCTTTCCAATATTCAGGTAAGGGAATAATTTACTAGAAGGAAAGAAAGGTCGAATCTGCTGCCTTTGGCTTTCTCCCGCCCGCCAAGGTTTTCCACCATATGGCTGGGGATGATGGGAATTAACATCCAGCCCATCTGGTAGGCCGAAGAAGAGGCCAGGAGAAAGCAGCATTTTTTTCCTGAATTGTCCTTCCTTCCGATCATCAGGTCAAATACATGTTTCCCTGTTTGGATTGCTGACAAATCTGTTACTAGAGGGGAAATGGGAAACTGAATTGTTCCCTGTGTTGCAAAACTCGGTATGGCCACTGGAAAGCAGCAACGAGTTAGTTTCCACACACCCCCTTGATACTGCTTTGCCATCTAGTGGTCATTGTGATTTTTGCAGCTCCAATCTAGATTTTTCCAACAGCAGAATGAATTATTGAGCATTTTAACTTCTTTCGATGGTTCTAAACGGGTGACAAATTCACACCAATCCTTCCTATTTTTTTCAACTTCTTTTCCACAAAAGAGGGTCTCCTCAGAGTGAAACCTTGGGTTTATTTATTTATTTATTTATTCATAGACCCTGGGTGGCTTACAGACAGAGGCAGAAGTGATCAAGGATGAACAAGGATAAAGCTGGACTGAATGGGATTTTAATGGAAATTTTAGTTTTTAGTGTTTGAATTTTAATTTGGACTGGTTTTATTGTTGTGAGCCACCCTGAGTCCTCACAGAGAAAGGGCGGCATGTAAGTCCGATTATAAACAAACAAACAAACAAACAAATAAAGCAAGCTATGGGCATTTAAAGCTAAGGGGCTTTAAATGTGGGGTTTTTGTCTCCTGCATCACTGCAATCCTGATATCGACAAATTTTGCCTTCTTTACAGCCTGGATTACGATTGTGGGTCTCTTCTACCATTCCATGCACCAGTACTTCCATAGCATCAAACCGTTGGACACCAAGTAAGTTCCTTTAAAAGCACAACACGCTTCCTGAATATGAGACTGGATGGGGTTTGCTTGGCTTCACACAGTGCTTTCCAACTTCAATGATTTTAAGATGTGTGAACTCCTAGAATTCCCTGCCAGATGGATGGACGGATGGAAGGGAGGGAGGGAAGAAGGGAAAAGAAAGGGGGAATGAAGAAGGGGAGGAGATGAGAGGAAGGGGCAGGGGGAGGAAGGGAGGGAGAGAGAAAAGGAGGAGAAGGAAAGGGTGAAAGATGAGAAAGGGGGAAGGGGATGAGAGGAAGGGGCAAAGGGAGGGAGGGAGGAAAGGAGGGAAAGGAAAGGGGAGAAGGGAAGGGGAGGAGAAGGAGGGAGGAAAGGAGGGAAAGGAAAGGGTGAAAGAAGGGAAGGGGAGGGAGAGGAGAGGAAGGGACAAGGGGGGGAAGGGAGGAAGGGAGGGAGAGAGGAAAGGAGAAAAAGAAAAGGATGAAAGAAGAGAAAGGGGGAAAGGGAGGGAGGGAAGGAGGGAAAGGAAAGGATGAAAGAAGGGAAAGGAGAAGGGGGAAGAGGGAAGGGGAGGAAAGGAAGGAAGGAAGGAAGGAAGGAATTTTAGAACAACCCATTTTGTTTGATCTTCCTCAACTCTCCGCCTCAAGACCCCCAAAAGTTGCATTTCTCAAACAGCAGTTCCTAATGGAAACCTCCTTTTAAAGCAAAGGGACGGTTTTTCCCAAGCCAATTATCATCTGGACTGACAGCATGGCACTCAAAAAAACCCAACAAAAAAAACCCGCTGAGATTCTCATTGAAAATGCTCAGTCACCCCCCCACCAAGCTGGTTCTCCAACTTCCCTTTTAAAGGCCTTTATCTCATTGAACTTTAAATCACAGGATAGACTCGAGCTAATTTAACTCTTGAGATAGACCATCCTTCCCGTTTCACTTTCCCCAGAAGCCAAGGTCTAATTTACACCTCACCGAAAAGCAGATAAACGGCCTTAGAATCCGTTTGGTTTGCTTTTTTGCAAACTGGCCATGGATTTAAATTATGGAAACTTTGAGCAATATATCACTCAAATTCTTCTTCCCTGACCTGGGAAATTTCCAAGCCTATTCATAAGGTATCTTCAACCCACATAGCTTGTCAAAACAGATTTATTTATGGAAATAATCACTATCGAATGAAACAGACCAAGGGAGTGGCTAATTTTTCCCTGCACTGCTGTGACCTCACCTACAAGTTCTGAGAAGTTTATTTAAAGAGGGTAGACCTGTTCTGCGTATTGAATAGGCCAAAGGTAACTTGGATTGTCTATGGAGGTTCTCAGTCACCCAGGTCCTAGTTGTCCCAAAAGGGGCTTTTTTCCAAAAGCCAACAAAACTTTCTTTTTTTGTCCCTTGAAGATTTTGCTATTCATCCAAGAAGCTTCTCCCCACCCCTCATTTTATTTGTTTTATTTATATAACATTCTATTTTCATCAAAGAGTGTATCTTCTGGGTATGGTTATGTTTAAATAGTCTTATTACACATCTTTGTTGTGATATTCATCACCATCATATCAATAATATAATAATATAATAACATCATCTTCTTTAACAAGTCTCCCATTTCCTCTTTTTATATCTCGTCCTTTCTAACTTCTGTTTCTGTTATCTAGCCATTGATGAAAGATGTCCCATATCAAAAATATTCAGTTTCTTCTTTATCCTTAATAGTGTTAGTCTGTCCATTTCTGCACATTCTAATATTTCTTAATTACATTCCTCTCAGACAAATCTCATCATTTTTCCATTGTTGCGCAAACACAATTCTAGAATAGAATAGAACTATTTAGTAAGTCTGCATTACTATTAATCTTCTCATTGTTCCCACCACCCATCTCCTTCCACTTATCACTGTATGACTGTAACTTTGTTGCTTGTATCTTTAGAATTTATATTGATATTGTTTCCTGATTGCTTATTTGTACTCTATGATTATCATTAAGTGTTGTACCTTATGATTCTTGACGAACGTATCTTTTCTTTTATGTATACTGAGAGCGTATGCACCAAGACAAATTCCTTGTGTGTCCAATCACACTTGGCCAATAAAGAATTCTATTCTATTCTATTCTATTCTATTCTATTCTATTCTATTCTATTCTATTCTATTCTATTCTATTCTATTCTATTCTATTCTATTCCATTCCATTCCATTCCATTCCATTCCATTCCATTCCATTCCATTCCATTATTCTATTCTATTCTATTCTATTCTATTCTATTCTATTCTATTCTATTCTATTCTATTCTATTCTATTCTATTCCATTCCATTCCATTCCATTCCATTCCATTCCATTCCATTCCATTCCATTCCATTCTTTTCTTATTTCCTATTTCCTGTTTCCTGTTTCCTATTCTATTCTATTGTATTCCATTCCATTCCATTCATTTCCTATTTCCTATTCTATTCTATTCTATTCTATTCTATTCTATTCTATTCTATTCTATTCTATTCTATTCTATTCTATTCTATTCTATTCTATTCTATTCTATTCTACAATTCTAGTTGCAGTTAGTATATGCAGGATCAAATATGTAGTCCTTTTATCATATTTTTCTGGTAGAATGCCGAACAAAAATATCTCTGATTTCAGGTCTATATGTTTTATCTTTTTTTCCACCCACATATGTATTTTCGTCCAGTATTTTTTTGCTTTTGGGCATGTCCGCTACATATGGTAATATGAAGCAGATGATTGATTACACTTCCAACATTTAGCAGATTTGTCTTTATACATTTTCGCCAATCTTGCCAGTGCAAAATGCCATCTATAAAACCATTTATACAAATTTTCCTTATATAGAAGCTTCTTCAATCCTGGAGAACTGAAGTACCAAAGACAGAACTGAAGACGTTTTTTGGTTGAGAAGAAAAATATCTTCAAGGGGGAAAAACCCCCAAAGATAGTCCAGTTGCCTTTTGAAAAAGTACCTTTTTAGCTTGGAATTATGTTTCTTTCACCATCTGGACTATGTTTCAGATGTCTGGACTTCCCCTCTCAGAATTCTCTCACCGGCATTGCCTTTGCTGAGAATTCTTTGTTTTAAATACAATTTTTAATAAGGGTTTTAGTTTTTCTTTTACAAGAAAGGAAGATTAAAAACCAGTGCATATTAACATAAGGTGAGAATAGGAAAAGAAAACAGGAAGTAAAGAGAAAGCTAAAAGTGCAAGAAAGGGGGGAAAAAGTCAAAGAAAAACGAAAGACAAAAAAAATAATATAAGAAGTCACTTCCAATCTTCTCTTTATCAGTTATAAGTACAATTATGAGTATTAGAAGTATCTTATGCTATATTCTATAGTCAGTGGTGGGATTCAAATAATTTAACAGCCGGTTCTCTGCTCGAATGACCAGTTGGATGGGCGTGGCCATGGTGGGCGTGGCCTGGTGGTGTGACAGGCAGCACTCAGCCTCCTGCACCCCGTGGGAACAAAAACGGGCCACGGTGTGTGTGTGTGTGTGTGTGTGTGTGTGGGGCAGGAATGTACCATGCCCCACACGCACTGTTTTGGGCCTAGAAGGCCTCCCTGAAGCCCCCTGGGAGCAAAAAAGGGCCATGAGGAGGGGGCTGTCAAAGCGGCAATCAACCCCGTTACTTTGTGTGGGGTAATTGCCCTCATTTTGAGTTGGATCACTTTTATCCTTCTGTATACTTTGATCAATAAAACCGGAATACATCTTCTAATTAAACTCATATTTATTGTAAGAAAATAAAGACATCTCACTAATCTAAAATAATTACATGTTGGCAAAGAATCCCCAGCCTGACCTTAGCTGGTTGGAGAACAAAGGAAAGTTTTTAGGAAAAAAAACAAAAGAATGCAGGACATGCGCAGTAGATACTGATAAGAAACTTGGCAACTACGGTAAGTCTGACAGTTCAGAAATAATAGCTCTGCTGGTAAATATAAAAACACAGTGACAGGGGCTGCCCCATTTTGGTTCTAGGAGGCCTCCCTGCACTTACCTGGGAGCCAAAATGGTGTGGGGACTCCTAGAAGGGGGGGGCAGGGAAGAGTGGAGCCAGCCAGCATTTAACTACTGGCTTGCCCGAACCGGCTAAATCCCACCACTGGCTATAGTATACAATCCTAACCCTGATGATGTTACTTAGTGTGAGCAAGAAAACAACCAAGCTCAGAGTTTGTTCCTCTCTCCCACTTTTAAATGAAAACATCTGGCTTCCTTCAAAAACCTCGTTGCAAATAGCAATGCTGAAATTGGTAAACTTTAATTGCTCCCACAATCCACTTCTCCATAGGGAAATCTTTTGGGTTTTTTTTTTTACAGCAAAACTCAGAAATGAAAGCCTGTATTATTAAAAAAAAAAAAAGGCCTAGCAACAACTCTTCCGTGTTAACAATCATTTAAGTCTCCCTTTAGATTCCCTTAATCAAATAGCAATGTTGCTTCTGATGTATTTGGCAAACGCCAGCTGTTAAATTCAGTTCTTTGGAAAGGAAAAAAAAACCCAAACCACCCTCATAATTCCAAAGCATAAAAATAAAAACATTTGGCTTTTTACCATGCGTGCAATGGACACACATACAAATAGCACCCCCAACTATCTGAGAAATGCTAGCTAGTCATAGAAGCAAAGAGAGCCAGGATGGCTCATCCCCCCCCCCCAAATGCGTTTGAGCAATGCGTTAATTAAAACTAATAATAAAATCTCCGTTGAGTCATGTTCATGTAACTTTATTGGCAGAAAGGTTTGCTAAGCAGAGTTGAGCATGGTTGGTTTCTGGATAGGAACTCATCTGGAGAATGACTAAGATAGACAGGGATGTTGAAACACATCTCTGCGAGAAAGCAACCAATTGCATGTGGTCACCAAGACAACTTTGTGGGTAGGTCTTGAAGTCATCAAGAATCGAGCGCCAGCCTGAGACATTCCTGTCGGGCATGCTTCCAGGAAATTATAAAAAGGGTAACACCTATCTAGAATAGAATAGAATAGTGGAAAGGGAATGGAATGGAATGGAATGGAATGGAATGGAAGGGAATGGAAGGGAAGGGAAGGGAAGGGAAGGGAAGGGAAGGGAACGGATGGAATGGGAGAGGAGAATGAAATGGAAGGGAATGGAATGGAATGGAATAGAAGAGGAGAAGCGAGGAGGGGAGGGGAGGGAAGGGAAGGGAAGGGAAGGGAAGAGAAGAGAAGAGAAGAGAAGAGGAGAATGGAATGGAATGGAATGGAATGGAATTGGAATGGAATGGAATGGAATAGAATGAAATAGGAATAGAATAGAATAGAATAGAATAGAATAGAATAGAATAGAATAGAATAGAATAGAATAGAATAGAATAGAATAGAATAGAATAGAACCGAACCGAACCATTGCCAAGGATTTTATAAGGATTCCTCTTCTGGATTAAAAGACCTCCCGAAGACCTTCCAGCCAAGGATTCTGTAAGAGTCATTTAAAGAAGACTCAAGCAGATGCCCCAATGGAAAATCTTCCCCCTGCCCCCCCCCCCCCCGATAAACAGCATATATTTTGACATCTACGAGGCAGACTAATGACCAACCCAACTCTTTTTTTAAAAAAAAATGTCCCTTTTCTTGGCCAGGATCCAATTTCTCTCGGTTTTCTCCAGAGGCTTTTTCTTTCTCTCATCGAAACCTTTTAAGCCCTTTTCCTCGATGACAGTTGATAGAAAATCCTCACTTTTCAGCTCATTTGCAAGAGAGAGCAAATTTGCCTCCTTGAATGTCCAGAAAAAGCTGGATGTGAAATGTCAGGGAAAAAAACTGACGTTTGTCACACACGTCACCCGAGAGTGAAGCTAGTGGAGCAAAGTCTAACCTCCTGGGGATGGATGGAAGGGGAAATAGAAAGAGGCAGATGGCTGTTCGATTATTTAAGCTTTGCTTGTCCAATTTTCCCTCCAGCTAAGAAAATACCTTGGCTGGCTGGCTGGCTTTTCTTTTTTTCCAATAAAAGTTTTTTTTAAAATTTTTTAAAACACAAAGAAACATACAATGCATCTTTTCTGAACAGAATATTGGCCCAGTCATAAATTTATACAATTTTTTGTTCCTCTTTAACACAGTTTTGTATATTCATTTTTTACCATAGTATTTATTTTTTCTAATTTTAATAAACCAATTTACCTTTCATCCTAACCTCCAATCCTGATATAATTCAATTTTTCTTTTTCCTCCCTAAGTTTGAACCCCTAAATTTAAATTCTCACACATTATGACGATTCCCAATTATTTCCTTAAGTTCCCTTATTCTGATCACAAAACCAATTAGACATAAATCTTAACTCAGATGTTCCAACTATTACAATCTTATATATTAAGCTTATTTCTATTTCTGAATCTTGTTTCAATTCTTAATCATCTGTACATGTTACCATTACTTCATATTAACTTAATTAATTGGTTATTACCATTCAATATCTTCCAAATATCACATTTTTTTCATCAATTCAGTTTTTAATTGGCTGGCTGGCTTTCTAATCACAGCTTGTGCCCGTTCGGTTTCTCTCGGCATCCTGGTTTAAATTATTGTTACCCCTGGGTAGGAAACATTTTTTTCCTGGGACGTGAAGGGTCTTTTAATAACAGGATTATACATAATGGACCGAAAGAATAATTTGAAGGGGAAAGGAGAAAGAAAGGGAAACTACCGTGTTTTCCCAAAAATAAGACCCTGTCTTATATATATATATTGATTTATGATTTATATGCCACCCTTCTCCGGAGACTCAGGGCGGCTTACAATGAGTTAAGCAATAGCCTTCATACTTTTGTATGTTTCTACAAAGTCAGCTTATTGCCCCCACAAACTGGGTCCTCAATTTACCTACCTTAGAAAGGATGGAAGACTGAGTCAACCTTGAGCCTGGGGAGATTCGAACTTACAGTAATTGCAGACAGCTGGAGTTAATAACAATGCTTTTAGTCTGCTGAGCTATCCAGGCTCTTTATATATTTTTTTTTGAACCCTGAAATAAATGCTTGGCCTTATTTTTGGGGAGGTCTTATTATTTTGGCGCACGTGGAGCAAGATGGGGCTCCTCCAACTGTCTTACCTGATTTCTGTGTTTAAATACTTTGGGGGAGGGCTTATTTTCAGGGGGAGGATTATTTTAGCGCATGCACTCAAAAGCCCGGTTGGGCTTATTATCAGGGGATGTCTTATTTTCGGGGAAACAGGGTATCTCTGAGCAGGAAAGGCTAAGCCCTAGGTGGATTTTTTTTTTGAGTCTTTGCATCGATTTATTTGTAGGTGGTGAAGCAGTGGTGAAATTCAATTTTCTTTACTACCGGTTCCGTGGGCGCGGCTTGGTGGGCATGGCAGGGTAAAGATACTGCAAAACCTCCATTCCCCCTCCCACTCCAGGGGGAAGGATACTGCAAAATCCCCATTCCCTCCCCACTCCAGAGGAAGGATACTGCAAAATCCCCATTCCCTCCCCACTCCTGGGGGAAGGATATCGCAAAATCCCCATTCCCTCCCCACTCCTGGGGGAATGATATTGCAAAATCTCCATTCCCTCCCTACTCCAGGGGAAAGATATTACAAAATCTCCATTCCCTCCCCACTCGAGCCAGCCAGAAGTGGTATTTGCCGGTTCTCCGAACTGCTCAAAATCAGAATCTGCTGGATTTCACCCCTGTGCTGAAGGTGTTGTGGTGGTCAGATTGTGTCCTTCTCATAAGGCTGGGGTGTCAAACTTGATTTCTCCCCCCCATAAATAAATAATAAATTATTTATTTATTTATTTATTGGTTCGATTTATATGCCGCCCTTCTCCGGAGACTCAGGGCGGCTTACAATGCGTTAAGCAATAGCCTTCATACTTTTGTATATACCTGCTTAGTAGGGCTTTCGTCCCCCTCAAGCGGTGTTCTGTTTTATACAAAGTCAGCTTATTGCCCCCACAATCCGGGTCCTCATTTTACCTACCTTGGAAGGATGGAAGGTTGAGTCAACCTTGAGCCTGGTGAGATTTGAACTTGCAGTAATTGCAGGCAGCTGGTGCTAGTTAACAGCGCTTTAGTCTGCTGCGCCACCAAGACTCTTAATGTTTTATTTGTTTTATTTTTATAACATTCCATCTTCATCAAAGAATGTGTGTTCAGGGTACAGTTATGTTTAAACAGTCATATTATACATCTTTGTTGTGATATTCATCACCACCGTATTGATAATATAATAACATCATAATGTAATAACATTAACACTTAATACTATCTTCTTTAACAGCTCTCCACTTTACCATTTCCTCTTTTTATATCTCCTCTTTTCTAATTTCTGTTTCCATTATCGAGCCATTGATAAAATATGTCCCACCTCAGAAAATATTCAGTTTCTTCTTTATCCTTAATAGCAAGTGTTAGTCTGTCCATTTCTGCACATTCTAATATGTGTGAGAATTAGGGGTAGGTTTCATATATCTTTACTACCAGTTCGCAATGGTAGTAACATCATGCACAGATCACCCATGATGACATCGTGGTGGGTGGGCGGAGCCTCCCACCGGTTTTATTACCGGTTCTATAGAACCGGACCGAACCGGGTGGGCGTGGCCAGGATGGGTGTGGCCAGCATGACATCACTCATGTTGGGGTGGTGGTGAGCGCTCTGCCAGTGAAAACGGGCTCCCGAGCTCCGTTTTCGGCTGCAATGGCCTCCTGCAACCCTCTGCCAGCTCCATTTTCGCAGGAAGAGATACCACAAGCCGGACCTTCAATGTTTCCAGGACAGTCTCATGGGCCAGATCTTAGCACCCCGTGGGCCGGATCCAGCCCCCAGGCCTTGAATCTGACAACCCTGTCATAAGGCCTTCTTAGGGAATTTAAGAAATACAATGAAGGGGATTATTTCTTTTCATATGAGGAAGAGAGAGGAACTTCTGTGCCCTCTCCAGGTTCCTTATAGGAAGGCGAGAGATACAGCTGGACCAGCCAAGGTCGTAAAAGCAGCTCAGATGCCTCCATCCAAGTCTGTAGGCAAAACGTTGCTCCAGATCCAATTGGAAGATCAAAGCAACCAGTTTTTAGGATCTGTAAAATGGTTCAAAGCAAGCAAGGCTCTCTCAGAGGTCCTGTAGAAGTCAGTCAGTCAGTCAGTCAGTCAGTCAGTCAGTCAGTCAGTCAGTCAACCAACCAACCAACCAATCAGAATAGAGCTGGAAGGGATCTTGGAGGTCCTCTAGTCCAACCCCCTGATTAATCAGGAAACCCAATACCACTTCAGATAAATGGCTGTCCAGTCTCTTCTTAAAAACCTCCAGTGACGGAGCACCCAGAAGTCAAAGTATCCAGATTGCTGAGAATAGTCAGCATATTCATAAGAAGAATATCACAAATATTGTTCCGGAATTTGAGTAGTACTGAACAAAGTCTTCTAAACTGGGAGTTCTTGGACTTCACTCAAGGATAACTGATGCTGCTCAAAGGAAGCTGCCTTGTTAGTCTCCTTGAGAGCAATAGTTGGGCTAATCTGAGCGACATTTTCTATCCATGGGGGATGAATTTCGTCTTCTCCTACGTGACCTTTGCCTCTTGGTTGTTATGGACAGTCCTGAAGCATTGAAAGAGTGGGTAGATGGTGCCTGAATCTCCCATCACTCTGTTCCTCTAAACCGCTGGGATTTTACACTTTAGAAATAAATATAGACTTGGGCTGCATCATTTTCATTGCCATCAAAAGATCGGAGTCTTTAATATTATTTGCACGTGCTGTCGTACCTACTGTGTGTCATGTTTTGGAGATGTTCCCTTCCCTTCCCTTCCCTTCCCTTCCCTTCCCTTCCCTTCCCTTCCCTTCCCTTCCCTTCCCTTCCCTTCCCTTCTTTGCCCTGCCCTGCCCTGCCCTGCCCTTCCTGGCACAGCACTGCACTGCTCCTCCCTCCTTCCCTCCCTCTGATTCCCATTTCATTCCTTCCTGCCTTCTTTCCTCCCTCCCATTCTCATCTCCTTCCTTCCTTCCTTCCTTCCTTCCTTCCTTCCTTCCTTCCTTCCTTCCTTCCTTCCTTCCTTCCTCCCTCCCTCCCTCCCTCCCTCCCTCCCATTCTCATGTCCTTCCTTCCTTCTTTCCTCCCTCCCTTCCTCTCTCCCTTCCTTCCTTCTTTCCTTCCCATTGTCCTCCTCCCTCCCTCCCTCCCTCCCTCCCTCCCCAAATAATGATAGGTGTCTGATGAAACAAAATAAGTAACAGGTCACTAAAGCTATTGCTTTAATTTCCCAGAATTCCTGAAGCTGCTGCCTGCAAGGAGTGTATGATTTTTGCTACCAGCTATCTTATCTCCTTGACAATGGAGCCCCCACCAACTCTGTCTCACAATCTGTCAAGCTCTCCCCTGATCACCATCCATATGAAGCATCAACTGGTAAGTGATGATTAATCTTTCAGTATTCCCCCCCCCCACCCCATTTTTGGTGATAAAAGCTCCAGGGGGTGACTCTACATTTCCGTGAAGCGTGGTTCTCCAACCGACAAAAAATGAAATAAAATAAAATTCAGGAAGTTATTCTGCAAACTGTCATTTGTAAATTCCTTAATTCTCACAGGTTTCACGGGGAAGCTGTGAAAAAGTCAAGGCACCCTCTACCCTCATGTACGTGGTTGTTAGTTGCAGAGGGAAAATAGTAGAGTTGGTGCAATACTTGTAACCGTACCTTAATCAGCCTTGCTAAATATGTAGACTACGGGAATTGTTTTTGGAAAAAATCAGTTGCTTTGGGTTTTAGGCAGAGATCAAGTGCTTGACAACTACAGAAATATCAAAGATGAAACTGGATGTAAGAGTTAAATGTTTCAATAAATGTTTAATTTAATGTAGCATAAGGAGAGTTGGGCATGTTTTTTTTAAAAAAAGGAAAAAAAAAAAGAACCTAAATTGGATTTGTGTAGAATCCAATTTCCAAAACCTATCAAAGTCAATTTAGGATGTTTGAATGAAGTCAGACAGTGCCTATTTTTCTCTGATCAAAATTTAATTGTTCTCCATTTTGGTTTTTTGAATATTCGTCGGAAAAAGAACACAGGCTTCTGGAAATATTAAATTAAAATACAGAGAGAGGGAGGAGAGAGACACACACACAGAAAGAGAGATTGAGAAAAAGAGAGACAAAGACAGAGAGTGAAAGAAAGAGACAGAGAGAGAGAGAGAGAGAGAGAGGGAAAGAAAAAGAAAGAAAAAATGAAAGAAAGAGAGAGAGAAAAAAGAGGACAGAGAAAAGGAGACAGACAGAAAGAGAAAGAGAGAGAGAGAAAGAGAAAGAGGGAAAGAGAATGAAAGAGCAAAAAGAGAAGAGAAAAAGAAAAAAGAGAAGAGAAAAAGGGAGACAAGGACAGAGAAAGAGAAAGCGAAAGACAGAGAGAGAGAGAAAAAAAGGAAAAGAAAAAGAAAGAAAAAATGAAAGAGAGAGAGAGCAAAAAGAGAGGAGAGAAAAAGACAGAAAGAGAAAAAGAGAGACAGAGACAGAAAGAGGGAAAGAAAAAGAAAGAAAAAGTGAAAGAGAGAGAGAAAAAGGAGAAGCGAGAAAAAGGGGGACACAGACAGAGAGAGAAAGATAAAGAGAGTGACAGATAGAGACAGGGAAAGAGGGAAAGAGAAAGAAAGAAAATGAAAGAAAGAGAGAGCAAAAAGAGAAAGAAAAAGAGAGACAAAGACAGAGAAAGAGAGAGAGAGACAGATAGAGATAGAGAAAGAGGGAAAAATGAAAGAAAGAATGAAAGAAAGAGAGAAAAAAGAGAAGAGAGAAAAAGGGGGAGAGAGACAAAGAGAAAGCAAAAGAGAGAAAGAGAGAGACCTATTGATAAAAATATTGCTCTAGTAACAGCTTATTAAATGAGCTGGTTTCTTACAAATCCTCAGATCTTGGCAACAGACTGTGATAGTAGAAAGAAAGCCTCTGTAACATTTCTGTTTTGTTATGGAAGGGAAAGTTGTTGGCATCTGGTTCAATAGACATATTTTCTGTCATCTGCAATATAATAGGATTACTAATTGATTTGCTGCAGATGCTGACTCTCAGGCGGGAGGGTGGGGTAACTTAAGAACACAGATATTGATTATATTTATTTATTGTTCTCCCTTCCTTGGCGTGTGATGGTATGGAAAGTTTTTTTTTTTTAAATGAATGGCATCCCAGCATGCCTTTCATTCTAACCAGCCGAAAAAGCATAACATCTGCACAACTCCGTTGCCGAGTTCTTGTCTTGGATAAGTTAGCGAACGTATCCAAGTTATATTTGGTGGGGTGGTTTCCATGAGTTGAGGTTCAAAATACTTGCTCGCATTTCGAGGCAGGTCATCGAGCTAGAATTTTATGGATTCACCGATTCTTCCATCTCAAATGTTGGCTGGTTGGTTCCAGTTGTAACTGGGGAAGGGACAACAGATGACCACTAAGTCTTCCATCGTTGGGTTTATCAAAGGGAAAAAGGGATTCAGTTTTCCACAATGGGAAACATTAAATTGAAAATGAATACAGCAATAGAGAGAGATGAAGGAATTGGAAGGGAGGAGGAAGGAGAAAGAGGGATGGAAGAGTAGGGAGGAAGGAAGGGAAGAGAAAGCAGAGTAGGAGAGAAGGCAAGATGGGGGGAAGAGAGGAGGAGAAGGAGAAGGGAAGGGGAAATAGAGAAGAGAAGAAGAAGGTGGGGAAAGAAAGTTGGAAGGATAAGAAGGAGAGGTTAGGTTTGAGGAGAAAGATTGCTGTATAATTAAAAAAAAGAAAGATGAAGTGGAAGGAAGGCAGCTCTGAACAAACAAATATAAATATATTAAGAAAAAGAATGAATTGTTTAAGAATAAAAGAGGATAAATATGCACAAATAGTAAAGTTAAAATTTAGGGATAAACGAAGATGTTTATGTATGCAAGTATAGAAATACTGAGATATATTGGGGAAAAAAGGAAAGGGGGAAGACAATATTGACAAAAATTGTAATTGAGTAAAATATATTTGAATTCTACTAATTGTTTAAGATAAGAAATGACCAACACTGTTAAAAAAAAGCTATTTGATTGATTTGATTGATTGATTGATTAGTTTGTCAAACATGTACAAGATAGCAGGTATAAGCATGAACATGAAGTCATGAACGAAGGAAATGAATACAAATAAATGGGGACAATAGGACAGGGACGGAAGGCACATTGGTGTGTTTATGCATGCCCACTTTACAGACCTCTTAGGAATGAGGTGAAGTCCAGGGTAGACAGTTTAAGGTTGAAGCTATGAGGGTTTGAGGATGTTACAACGGAGTCGGGTAGTGCATTCCAGGTATTGACCACTCTGTTGCTGAAGTCGTATTTTCTGCGATCAAGTTTAGAGCGGTTTACCTTGAGTTTGTATCTATTATTTGCTTGTGTATTGTTGTGGTTGAAGCTGAAGTAGTCATTGACAGGTAGGACATTGTGGCAGATAATTTTATGTACTACGCTTAGGTCAGACTGAAGTCGGTGTAGTTC
The DNA here is from genome assembly GCA_030761175.1 of Masticophis lateralis. Classification (NCBI taxonomy): domain Eukaryota; kingdom Metazoa; phylum Chordata; class Lepidosauria; order Squamata; family Colubridae; genus Masticophis; species Masticophis lateralis. The sequence continues at coordinate 5,697,825 of JAUDYJ010000014.1, forward strand.
TACGCTGTCCAAACCCAAAATTTTAAGCCTGGTGGCATAAGGGATTCTATTGTGAGTAGAGGAGTGGAGTACTCTTCTCGTGAAATACCTCTGGACCCGCCCAATCGTATTAATGTCCAATATCATATAAAGTGTGGATTCCAGGCAGACGAGCTGTATTCGAGAATTGGTTTGGCAAAGGTTTTGTGTGCCCTAGTTAGCAATACAATGTTACCGGAGAAGAAGCTTTGCAGAATTAGGTGAAAAATATTTGATGCTGCTGCACTTTCTCAGTTGAGGGTGGGAATTTCTGAATTCCCTTGGTGAAAATATTTGATAAACGAGGGAGGTGGCCAGCCACTTTTCTGATAACGGAGGAATGTGATGATATTCTGAGCTAGTGAAGTTTTTCAAGCTCTTATCCGTTTCTGGAGTTCTGAGAAGCTCGTGTAACATTGGGGAACTGAACCATAGTGGCTGATGCTGTATTTGTCTTCTCCAGAAAATCCTACATCTAGGTAGGGTTGTCCAACCTTGGCAACTTTATAATTTGTGGACTTCAACTCTCGGAATTCCTCAGCCTCCCACAGAGGGAATTCTGAGAGTTGAAGTCTACAAAATTGCATCCAATGTATTGATGTCTCTTTCTTTGATCTTCAGACCAAAAAACAGGGGTGAAATGCTACCAGTTTGGTACGGTTCGGGAGAACCGGTAATGATAAAAAGTATCAGTATTTCTGATGATCAGCTGTGCCACATGGTTTAGCTTTGCTAAACGCGGTTTAGCTTTGCTAGAGAGCAGGAAATCCTGCTTTCTAGTGAAGCTAAATCACATGGCACAGCTGATCCCCTCCCTCACTGTTCTACTTACCGTATTTTTTGAAGTATAAGGCACACCTTTTTCTCCCCTAAAAGGAGATAAAAATTTAGGTGCGTCTTATATACCAAATGTAGCCCTGCCCACCTACTGCCCTCCCTTTGGCCTCTGCCTCGCAGCAGTTACCTCCTTGCAAGCAAACAGGAAGAAGAAACAGCTCCTTTCAGCTTCAGCACAGGCTAATTAACACAAGTTGATTGGATCGGCCTCCCGGCTCTCAGCTGATTTGCTCTCAGCTGTTTTGTGCAGGGCTCTTGCTGCTTGCTGAAAGGAGGTGAATTGCTGGAGCAGATTCCCCCCCGCCCCCCGTGCTAATCAAGCTATGCTGAAATTGAAAATGAAAGTAAAGCAGGCCGTTTGCTGCAACGAGGCAAAATTGCTCAGAGGCAGAGGAAGATTTCTTTTTCTTCTTTTCCTCACCAAAAAAGATAGGTGCGTCTTATACTCTGAAAAATACGGTACCTTTCCATGCCTCCTTTTTGCGCACAGCACGTATGTGCAGCCAGCAAACCGGTTCAGATTTCACCACTGCCAAAAAAAATCTGTTTTTGGGTTCCACCCTCTGAGCTCCTGCTTTGATGGATCCATCTCTTAAGCGTTTCTTCTCATTACCCCCATCTTGAAAAAGGGAGAAATTACAGATTTCGGTAGCGTGGGCAGAAATGATCACCTGAAGCCATCCAAGGGATGGACCACTTTCTTTCTCAGAATCCATTGCTGAGAAAAATGATCACCTCCTTCAGACGATGGTTGAAATCCAGCAAAGCAAACCAGCCTGTTTTCACTGGGGGTGGGATGGGAGTGGGGCTCCTTCCTTGCCTTCGGAAGTTGTGGGAGCTTCATCACTGGAAGCTTTAAAGAAGAGACTGGACTGCCATCTGTCAGAAATGGTGTAGGGTCTCCTGCTTGAGGGGAGGATTTGACTAAATGACCTACAAGGTTCCTTCCAACTCTGTTAATCTGTATTCCTTCCTTCCTTTCTTCCTTCCTTCCTTCCTTCCTTCCTTCCTTCCTTCCTTCCTTCCTTCCTTCCTTCCTTCCTTCCTTCCTCCTTCTCCCTTCCCCCTTCCTCCTTCCTCCTTCCCCCTCCCTCCCTCCCTTCCTTCCTCCTTCCTTCCTTCTTCCTTCCTTTCTTCCTCCTTCTTCCTCCCTCCCTCCCTCCTCCTCCTTCCTTCCTTCCTTCCTCCTCCCTCCCTCCCCCTTCCTTCCTTCCTTCGTTCCGTCCTTCCTTCCTTCCTTCCTTCCTTCCTTCCTTCCTTCCTCCCTCCCTCCCTCCCTCCCTCCCTCCTTCCTTCCTTCCTTCCTTCCTTCCTTCCTTCCTTCCTTCCCTCCCTCCCTCCTTCCTTCCTTCCTTCCTTCCTTCCTTCCTTCTTTCCTCCCTCCCTCCCTCCCTCCCTCCCTCCCTTGGTGGTGCAGTGGTTAGAGTGCAGTACTGCAGGCTACTTCTGCTGACTGCTGGCTGTCTGCAATTTGGCAGTTCAAATCTCACCAGGCTCAAAGTTGACTCAGCCTTCCACCCTTCCGAGGTGGGTAAAATGAAGACCCAGATTGTTGGGGGCAATATGCTGCCTCTGTAAAATCATTTAGAGAGGGCTGAAAAGCACTGTAAAGCATTATAAGTCTAAGTGTTATTGCTCTTCCTTCCTTCCTTCCTTCCTTCCTTCCTTCCTTCCTTCCTTCCTTCCTTCCTCCCTCCCTCCCTCCCTCCTCCTACCTTCCTTCCTTCCTTCCTTCCTTCCTTTTTTCCTTCCTTCCTTCCTTCCTTCCTTCCTTCCTTCCTTCCTTCCTTCCTTCCTTCCTTCCTTCCTTCCTTCCTTTTCTCCCTCTTGATTAAAGACCAGTTCAGAAGCCTAGTTAGACTTCTCCCTGACAGGTCTGGAAAGGGAGGAGGTGTTGGTTTGGCATGGGCTGGGTACTATGAATTGCTTGAGAATGGATGCCTCTGGGGCAAAGCCCAGCTTCGGAGCCCTGCTTCTGAATGTCATTCCTCATTAGCCTAACACCACTCTTGATTTGTTGACCCTCTGAAAACAGTAGAAATAATCCTCCAGATCAATTCCAAACCATCGTCCTTTGCCTGACCCCTTTCCTGCTTCATCTAAGTATAGGTTGTTTCTGCTGAACTGGCAGACCTGCCCCTTCATCTTCTTTCTAATTCCACGTTATGCCATTTATTTCTCTTTTTTTAGAAGTAGCACTTCAGCTGATGACTGGGAAAGTTTCTGCTTGGTTCCTCTTTGACGAAAAGAAAGACTAAGGATGACACGATAACAATGGGCCAATATCTCAGGGGCTGCCACAAAGAAGAGGGGGTGGGGGGTCAGCTTATTCTCCAAAGCACCAGAGGGCAGGACAAGAAGCAATGGGTGGAAACTCATCAAGGAGAGAAGCAACTTAGAACTAACCAGAAATTTCCTGACAGTGAGAACAATTAATCAGTGGAACGAGTTGTCTCCAGAAATTATGGGAGCTCCATCATTGGAGGCTTTTAAAAGAGATTTGACAGCCATTTGTCTGAAATGTTATAGGGTCTCCTGCCAGAACAGGGAAATGGACTAGAAGGCTTCCAACGTCCCTTCCACTTCTGTTATTCTGTTATACAATGGATCCTTTGCCAATTATGCAGACAAGTTCTGACCATGTTGCCTTCAGAAGTTGTGAGTGCTCCATCACAGAAGGTTTTCAAGAAGAAGTATAGGGTCTCCCGCCAGAACAGGGGGGTTGGACTAGAAGACCTCCAAGGTCCCTTCCAAGTCTGTTATTCTCAATTGGGGGCCCTTCTTGGCATTGCTTGCAGTAGTCACAGGGTTGAACCTTCTTGCAAGGATGGTCAACCACTGAAGGTTGAACTAGAGCAGGGGTCTGCAACCTTAAACACTCCAAGAGCCATTTGGACCCTTTTCCCACCGAAAAGAAAAAAGAGGGAGCCACAAAACCCTTCCCATGCCTGACTATTTCTTAAACAGCCACAAAACTAGCATATGTAGTTGAATTAAACGTTTTCTGTTTTCTTCTGAAACTTCTCTTTTCTTGGATTTATCCATGGTTGGCCTACCGGAGATTGAAAAGTTCAATAAATCGTATGCTGGTGGTTGTAACACATATTTTGAGTGACAGGGAGCTGCAGCAGAGGGATGAAAGAGCCACATGCGGCTCCAGAGCTGTGGGTTGCTGACTCCTGAACTAGAGGATAGGGGCTAGATAAAGACTGGTAGTGGAACTGGTTCTGTGGGATAGCCTTTGCTTTGCACAGAGAAAGTCTTCGGTTGAGTCCTCACATTTTCAGGTACAATTGGAAGCCTCTTCACATCGAGAAGACAGGAGATTTGTCATTACATAGATACAGATTAACACGAGTTGGAAGGGACCTTGTAGGCCATCTAGTCTAGCCCAAGCAGGAGACCCTACACCATTTCTGACCGATGGCAGTCCAGTCTCTTCTTGAAAGCCTCCAGTGATGAAGCTCCCACAACTTCTGTGTTCCATCGCTTGATTGCTCTGACTGTCAGAAATCGTCTCCTTATTTCCAGGTTGAACCTCTCCTTGATCAGTTTCCATCCATTGTTCCTTGTCTGGCCTTCGGGTGCCTTGGAAAATAGCTTGACCCCCTTCCTCCTCTCTGTGGCAGCCCCTCAAATATTGGAAGACTGCTCTCCTGTCTCCCCTGGTATAATCCATTACCATAATCCATTCCCTTCCACAATTGTTGCATTTTATCACATATACCATATTTTTTGGAGTATAAGATGCACTGGAGTATAAATCGCAGCTTAGTTTTTGGGGAAGAAAATAGAGGAGGGGGGGAGATCTGCCTACCAGGTATTCATCTGGCTACCTTAGTCTGCTCAGCTTCAGCACATTAGTTTGCTGGTTTTTTTATCCCCTGCTTGAGGATAAAAAACAGCTTCTAAGGCACAGCTGGGAGGAAGCAGCAATGAGAAAAACAGGCAAAGTACAGGGAGATAGCTTCACTCAGCTAGCTCCCAGTTAGGGCTGAAAAAAAGCTTTGAGAAAGCTACATTCGGACTATAAGACACATCCAAATTTTCAGCCTCTGTTAGGGGGGAAAAGGCGCGTCTTATACACTGAAAAATACAGTAGCCTGATTGAAGTAGGATTCATGATTTGTTCTGGAACTCAATATGGAGGACTCTTGGACACCTTAAATAAATATGGCCAGTCACTCTTTGTGATGCTGTGTGCAACCTTTTCCGCACCCCAAGGGATCCCGACCTCTGTAACGGAGGCTCTGCACCTCCCCAAACTTATAGGCAGGGCCAGGAGAAAATCTGGATCGGTCTAGGAGGGCTACATCACTGTAGATGAAAAGCAAAGCAGCTGGTCTCCACTGGCTTATGGTGATGTATGAATCCAGTCTAAAGTGTCTCGCTACAAGGCCTTCTTGATGAATAAATAATAAACCCTGTCTATTTTCTCAAGGAAGAAAACGGGGCATTCCATCTCCCCACCTGTAAAGAGAAATTTGACAGAGGGGAAAAAAAGGCCGTCAGGATGGACTTAAGTATAAGGAATATTTACAACCCTGATAAATATAAATCTCTCGGCTGCCTGCAGCCACACGGAACTGAGCCACACGGAACTGATGTTTCTGTCACGCTAATAATTATGCCAAGGGTTTTCCAGTTTCCTTCCTTCCTTCCTTCCTTCCTTCCTTCCTTCCTTCCTTCCTTCCTTCCTTCCTTCCTTTCTTTCTCTCTCTCCTGCCTTCCTATCTTTCTTTCTTTCCTTCCTTCCTTCCTTCTTCTCTCTTTCTCTTTCCTTCCTATCCTTCCTTATTTCCTTCCTTCCTTTCATTCTTTCTTTCTTTCTCTCTCTCTCCTGCCTTCCTATCTTTCCTTCCTTCCTTCCTTCCTTCCTTCCTTCCTTCCTTCCTTCCTTCCTTCCTTCCATTCTTTCCTTCTCTTTCTCTCTTTCCTGCCTTCCTATCTTTCCTTCCTTCCTCTCTCTCTTTCTTTCTTTTTCCTTCTTTTTCCTTCTTTCCTTCCTATCCTTCCTTATTTCCTTCCTTCCTTCCTTCCTTCCTTCCTTCCTTCCTTCCTTCCTTCCTTCCTTCCTTTTATTCTTTCTTTCTCTCTTTCTCTCTTTCCTGCCTTCCTATCTTTCCTTCCTTCCTTCCTCCTTCCTTCCTTTCATTCTTTCCTTCTCTTTCTCTTTCCTGCCTTCCTATCTTTCCTTCCTTCCTCTCTCTCCCTCTTTTTCCTTCTTTTTCTTTCTTTCTTTCCTTCCTATCCTTCCTTCCTTCCTTCCTTCCTTCCTTCCTTCCTTCCTTCCTTCCTTCCTTCCTTCCTTCCTTCCTTCCTCCTTCCCTCCCTCCTTCCCTTCCTTTCTCTCTGTCTCTTTCTTCCTTTCACTTTTACCACAACTTTTTTGGAAGCGAGAAAGTTTCTGTCAGTAAAGTTTCTTTCTGGTCTGAAAGCCAAGCGTCTTTGCAGTTGATGGGGTCTGTTTCCCCTCAGTCAATGATCTTGTGGGGCCCACATTGCCAACTTTTGATCTTAGACCAATTGTATCTGCAGCTTCAGCAGAGCTTGCGTTCGCTTGGAGAAGTCATCTCTATATATTCCTTTCCCCCAAAATATATAGTATTCTATTCTAAGCAGAAGGCAGCGCTGTGTCAACATTTGCTGAGCTGATCGACTCCGCGGAGAAGTTGGAGCAATATTGTGGGTTTATGAACTTCTAAGTCAATCCGAGACCTGGGTTTGCACACTTCGTCCTTGGTTTTCCCTCACAGAATAGAGAGGATTATGGCCCAATCAAATGTTGCTTGCCTGTTTCACTTAATCCTCCAATCTTCGTTCCTTCCTTCCTTCCTTCCTTCCTTCCTTCCTTCCTTCCTTCCTTCCTTCTTTCCTTCTTTCTCCCTTCTTTCCTTCCTCCATCCATCCATCATATCTGTCTGTCTGTCTGTCTGTCTGTCTGTCTGTCTGTCTGTCTGTCTGTCTATCTATCTATCTATCTATCTATCTATCTATCTATCTACAGGTATCTATCCATCCATCCATCCATCCATCTATTTTCTATCTATCTCTTTTCCTCCATCCCTCCTTCCCGCTTCTCCTTCCGCCTCCTTTTTCTCCTTCCCATTTCCTTCTTTCCCATCCCCCCTCCCTCTCTCCTCCTTCCCTTCCTTCCTTCCTTCCTTCCTTCCTTCCTTCCTTCCTTCCTTCCTTCCTTCCTTCCTTCCTTCCTTCCTTCCCCATTCAGAGTTTCAGGCCCACATCAGCAAATAATTTGGGTTCTCCAAGGAAGTTTGCTGGACTTTGATGGACTGGGCAATTCCAAAAATTGCGGTCAAAAGGTTTCTGCTGTAAAATTTTATCTCCCTTTCCCTCCCCCCTCCCTCCCTCTCTCTCTCTCTCTCCCACTCCCTCTCTCTTCCCCCGATGATCTGCAATATGGATATATCTCTTGGTGAGGGGAAAACCAGTGGCTCCTAACCTCTTTGTTGTCTAGCATGAGGGAGTCATCTCCATCTCCAAATCGCTCCGCTGAGCTTGTTTTGAGATCAAACAAGGTCAGCTGGATGCTGAGATCTTGTTGCAAATTCACAACCAATTCTCTTTTCAAAATTGCCAATCGGGCAACATCTTTAAGCCTCCCTGCAATGCACGGGGAAGTGTATTTTTAAGGAAAGTTTGGGGAGGTGGCGGGTGTGTGTGTGTGGAGAGAGTGACAGTTTTTCACACTTTGAAATAGGATTTTTCTCTTGGAATCTGATTACTTGTGAGCCACCTGGTGAGGAAGAAAACCTACTGCTTTCCTGGACAGCCAGCAAAATCATACTTGTCTCTGAATATGCTCAGCCCCGGGACCTGCAGATATGGATAGTCCTCGACTTACAATTTAGGGGCCATTCAAAGTTACAATGGCACTGAAAAAGTGACTGATGACTATTTTTCACATGATCAGTGGTGAAATCCAAACTGGTTTGCTACTGATTTGTTGGCCGTGCATGCGCTCCATGTGTCAAATGGTAGCTCTGCCAATCAGCTGAGAGCAAACCGGTCTGAAAGCATCTATCTCCTCCCCTTCCTAGCACATTAGGTAGGGTCCCTTCTGAAATACTTCCCACACCCCTTTCTTTTCTGTGGGCTGAGATGCCCCTTATCTGTCCATCGCCTTGGCTGCGATTCTCCTTTTTCCTGTCTCCCAAGATATTTCCACAGACCATTGCACTGAGGTTGGTGATGTAGTAGGAAAGGGCAATAAAGATGATTTATTTGTTTGTTTGTCAAACATGTACAAGATGACAAGTATAGGTAGGAAAATAAACATAAACAAAGGAAGTTAATACAAATAACGTCCGAGGTGGCGCAGTGGTTAGAGTGCTGCACTGCAGCTACTTCAGCTGACTGCTAGTTCAGCAGATCAGTTGATCAAATCTCACCGGCTCAAGGTTGATTCAGCCTTCCATCCTTCCAAGGTGGGTAAAATGGGGACCCAGATTGTTGGGGGCAATATGCTCTTTAGTATACTGTTGATTGTTGTAAGCTGCCCAGAGTAGGTGGCATAGAAATATGAGTAATAAAATAATAATAATAATAATAATAATAATAATAATAATAATAATAATAATAATAATAACAACAACAACAACAACAACAACATGTTACCACCAACAGCAAATGCCGCCTCTGTAATGAGAAAGATGAGAGAATTGACCACCTGATCAGTGGGTGCAGCAAAATTTCACAAACCGACTACCTACAACGCCATGACTGCGTTGCTAAGATCATTCACTGGAAACTCTGTCAGAAGTTTGGATTTGAGTACAGCAAAAACCACTGGGAGCATCAGGTTGAGAAAGTTTTAGAGAATGAGAAACTCAAGATCTTGTGGGACTTTAGGATTCAGACTGACAGGCACTTGGTCCACAACACACCTGACATAACAGTAGCTGAAAAGAAAAAAGTGTGGTTCATTGACATTGCAATACCAGGGGATGCATGGATTGAAGATAAGCAGCAAGAAAAAAATCACAAAGTACCGGGATTTGCAAATTGAAGTTGAGCGACTGTGGAAAAAGAAATCTGTGTTATCCCGATCATAATTGGAGCCCTTGGAGCAATACCCAAAGGGCTACCCTGCTATTTAGAAATTCTAAATTTACCGGACTTGAACATTTTGACTCTACAAAAACCACCTTACTCGGAACAGCTTACATCCTCCGACGATACCTTAACAGTTCCTAGGTCCTTGGTTAAGACACGAGCTGCTGAGCTATTAACCAGCCTCAAAGCCTGTGAATCTCACTACAGATTAAACAACAACAACAACAACAACAACAACAACAACAACAACAACAACAAATAAAATAAATGGGGACAGTAAGACAGGGACGGCAGGCATGCTGTTGCACTTATGCATACCCCGTTTATGGACCTCTTAGGAATGGGATGAGATCCACGGTAGATAGTTTAAGGTGTGGGGGTTTGAGGCTGTAACAACAGAGTTGGGTAGAGCATTCCAGCATTGACCACTCTGTTGCTGAAGTCATATTTTCTGCCATCTAGTTTAGATTAGCGGACTGGAGGCTAAAACATAAGAAAAATGGTTGAGGAATTGGGTATGTCTGGTGAAGCAACATCCTAGGCAATTTGCATTGGATAAGGTTTAAGGTTTAAGGTTTATTGGATTATATACCGCCCTTCTCCCAAAGGACTCAGGGCGGTGCACAGCCATAATAAAAGACAAGTTATACAAAAATTAAAACCAATTAAAAGAATTAAATAATTTGGCCTTATCCATTTTAAAACCCTCTCAATTTAAAACCGATCCAACTTCCTATTCATCCAGGCCAGCCTGTTGGAAAAGCAGGATTTTCAGGGCT